>CM042871.1:9216794-9239095 GCA_023658055.1 Thaleichthys pacificus | reverse complement strand
CCATTCCTATATCAGAGATGTTTGAATGTATTTGATATGAATATGAATCAATACAAGATAGCGTATCCATATCAAAGCACAACCTACCAGCCTCAGCCCTACTGTTCATTGTCTTTACTGTCTAACTGTTGAGACAAGGCCACACACATTAATTGCCATCACCTGTTTGTTGATAAGAATGAGCAGGTAAAATGTTTAAATAAAAAATCTTTTAAGCATGGTAGATAGATAACGTTCATCCATTTAAAAATAATCATGTAGATAATGTGGTAACCCGAGGGCAATAATGCACGCACACTTGTACTTAGTTTTGGGTCTTTACTGAAACCAATGCTCACAGCATGGTAGCCAAAACGTACATGAGACATGCAGGTGGCTTCAAAACAATACCCCCCGGCGGGGTACGCAGGTGTCGGTCCAAAGGTTCCGGGGTGCAACACTAACTCAGTATATAACACTTCTCCCCCTTTAAGTAAACACTTATAATACGGTTACCCAAACAAACTGAAATTGCATGTATGTCCCCTTATAAAGTACAGGAACTATATTGCACTAAATTAACTTAAATTCACATTCCAACTTTAGAATTCTAACAACAGGCAATCAACAACATCCGGTAATGCACAACAGTTTTGTTAGTTTACCAGTTCAGTCTCTCTGGAGGCTTGTGTTGCCTCTCTGACCTTCTTGGTGCAACAGGAGAGTCCACAGACTGGGTAACAGACTGTGCTGTACTGGGAGGAATTGGGGTAGCGGCAGGGGCAGGTGAGGTAGTTTGCTCAGACAGTCCATCAATGCACACAGGTGCAACACAGTCCATAGAGCTACTCACACCGTCCTTGTGTGAAACACTCTGAGACCCCTTCTCCTCTGCATCAGTGCGGACACGCACGTGATCTTGGTGCCTGCGAACCTGCCTGCCGTCCAACAAGTCAACCACAAAAGAAACTGGACCAGACTGGCGGTGAATAACTCCTGGCAGCCACTTTGAGCCGCTGGCAAAGTTCTTGACATACACACAGTCCCCCTGCTGTAAAAGCCGCTCCTTTGCATGTTGGTCCCGTCTCACTTTTTGGTTCTCCTGTGATCGGGCAACTTTTGCTCCTACATCCGGGCAAAGGAGGTCCAGATGAGATTTGGGCTTTCTCCCTAGCAACATCTCTGCTGGAGGCAAACCAGTGGTTGTGTGTGGAGTAATCCGATACTGGAATAAGAAACGTGCCAGCTTAGTCTCCAGCGTGTGCCCTGTCATTTTCCGCAGTCCCTCTTTCAGTGTCTCAACAGCACGCTCTGCTAAACCGTTGGAAGCAGGATGGTATGGTGCAGTCAGGATATGTCGGATTCCATTTTTCTCCACAAACTCTTTGAAAACTTCACTTGTGAAAGTGGGCCCGTTGTCACTGACAACCGTATCTGGTAGCCCGTGGGTGGCAAAGATGCTTCTGAGCGTGTCAGTGGTAACTGGGGCTGTGATATTTGACATGATGTGTGATTCCATCCACTTTGAATGAGCGTCCATCAGCACCAGGAACATGTGGCCCATAAACGGACCAGCGAAATCCAGGTGGAGCCTGGACCACGGGCGTGCCGGCCACTCCCATGGGTGGAGAGGCGCAGGTGCGGGCATCTTCTGGTTACTTTGACACTGTGAACATGCTTTTACCTTTTCTTCCAAAGCACCGTCCATCCCAGGCCACCACACAAACGACCTGGCGAGGCTCTTCATCCTCGACACCCCGGGGTGAGCTTCATGCAGCACTTCCATTATCTGAGCCCGTCCCGCAGGTGGAATAATCACCCTGGAGCCCCAGAGGATACAGCCATCCAGCACACTTAGCTCCAGCTGACGCTTGACATAGGGCTTGAGCTCCTCCTGCTCAACTGATACTGGCCAGCCCTGCAATAGCCATCTCTTTACTTGTGACAGCACCGGGTCTCTTTCAGTCCACTGTTTGATTTGCTTTGCTGTCACCGGAGAGTCAGACAGTCTGTCTAACAAAAACACAGTCTCTGTAAGTAGGTTAGTTTGGCTTGGTGACTCTGGGAGGGGAAGACGGCTGAATGCGTCTGCATTTGCATTTTCACTTCCTGCTTTATACACAATGTGATACTGATACGCTGACAAAGTTAATGCCCAGCGCTGCACTCTTGCTGACGCCATGGGTGAAATACCCTTAGTCTCACTAAACAGGCCCAGCAAGGGCTTATGGTCGGTAAAAATGGTAAATGGGCGACCATACAGGTACTGGTGGAACCGTTTCACAGCAAAAACTACCGCTAGCCCCTCTTTCTCTAGCTGAGAGTAACCCTTTTCTGCTGATGTGAGAGTGCGAGACACGTACCCAATAGGTTTTTAATCTCCGTCCTCCATACAGTGCGATAGGACCGCCCCCACGCCGTAGGGCGATGCATCACAGGATAAGACAACGTCTTTGTCCGGGTCAAAGTGCACGAGTAGTGTTGCTGAGTGCAACAGTTCTTTTACCTGCTGGAAAGCTGTCTCTTGAGCTTGCTGCCAATTCCAGGAACAGTCTTTGTGCAGCAGCTGATAGAGGGGGGCGAGCACAGTGGAGAGCTCAGGCAAGAACTTCCCGTAATAATTCACTAAGCCCAAAAACGACCTGAGCTCAGCCACATTCTTTGGAGAAGGAGCTTCCTTTATCGCCCTCACCTCTCTCTGTCATGGGGGAAAGACCCTGAGCGGAAATCCTGTGACCCAGGTATGTGACACTTGAAACCTGAAAAACACATTTACTGCGTTTTAAACGCAGCCCAGCCTCCTTCATTCTCTTTAGCACCTGGTCAAGGTTCTGCAGATGCTCCTCTTCTGTTTTACCTGTCACCAAAATGTCGTCTAGGTAGACAGCGACATGGGGAATGTTCTGCAGGAGGTTGTCCATGGTGCGTTGAAAAATGGCTGGGCTGGACGTGACGCCGAAAACCAGGCGGTTGTACTTAAACAGTCCCATGTGGGTGTTGATGGTCACATATTGTTTAGAGTCCTCATCCAGCAACAGCTGTTGGTACGCGTGACTCATGTCCAGTTTTGTAAACGTTTGTCCTCCTGCCAGTGTGGCGAACAAATCCTCAACTCGTGGCAGGGGATACGTGTCAAGTTGTGAGGCTTGGTTAATTGTCATTTTGTAATCACCACATACCCGCACCGCACCATCCTCTTTCAGCACAGGCACAATCGGGGCTGCCCAGTCAGAGAACTCCACAGGTTCAATAACACCTGACCGCTGCAAGCCTGTCCAACTCTGCTTCCACCTTAGCCTTCATGGCGTATGGCACCGTGCGTGGTTTACAAAAACGTGGTTTTGCGTTGGGGTCCACAGTTAACTTCACTGTTGTGCCGCGGAGGGTGCCAAGCTCATCCTTAAAAACGTCTGCATACTTTGATAGGATGTCTCCAACCACTCTCATGTGCATGATTTCCCCCCAATTGAGGCAGATTTTCTTTAGGAGGTCCCTTCCCATCAGACTAGGTCCCTCCCCGTCTACCACTAACAGCTTCACTTTAGCTGACTGGCCTTCATACATCACGTCTACTTCTATAGCTCCCAGTAGAGGAATGCACTCACCGGTGTATTGTCTCAGTCTGATGTTAGTCTTCCTTAAAGCAGGCCCTTTTTCAGAGCACCACAACCTGGAGTAGGTGGCTTGACTTATCACCGAAACTGAGGCACCCGTGTCCACCTCCATCGTCAGCTGTTTTCCGTTTAATTGTAGCGTTGCGCAGATCGGGTCTGCCCGGGGTTCACTCAGGTCCATATTAAACATGTTAAATGAACACTGCTCCTCCGGCTCTTCACTTTGCACATGATGCGTTTTCATTTGGGGTTTTGACTCTTCCCACTCCTTTTTCCATGGCTTTTTAGAACCTCTGCACTTCTTGGCTATGTGCCCTTTTTTCTGGCAGTTATGGCAAGCGGCATCTTTAAACCCACAGTCATTAGCAAGATGCGCTCCCCCACAGCGGTAACACTCAACTGACTTCATCGGCTTGCCTCTCCCTGCATTAAACAGACGGTTAACGGCGCCCTGTGGCACACTGGCGTTAGCTGCTTGAATGTCTTTAGAGTCAACTTGTACGTCTTGGCACCGCACGCACTGAGGAGAATCGATCTTTTCCTTTCGACCTCCTTAATGTTATTCGCCAGGAAAAAGTGCTCCAGTCTCTCGACATATTCAATCCAGTCACCATCCAGCTCGACGAATTCACCGAGCGTGCCGACCGTGGCAGTAGCCATGCTGCAAGCTAAAAGTCACACGGAACTTCGTCTTCGACACTAACGTTACTCCGTCATCGATGTTTTAATCCTCGTCGCCAAAAGTGTGGTAACCCGAGGGCAATAATGCACGCACACTTGTACTTAGTTTTGGGTCTTTACTGAAACCAATGCTCACAGCATGGTAGCCAAAACGTACATGAGACATGCAGGTGGCTTCAAAACAATACCCCCCGGCGGGGTACGCAGGTGTCGGTCCAAAGGTTCCGGGGTGCAACACTAACTCAGTCTATAACAGATAACATACATATTTTTAGGCTAGTTTGTTAAATAAATCAAAGTATAAAGTAGTATTCATGAAAGAAAAGTCTAATATAGCCCTTTGTTTCAAGTATCCCTCATCACATCTCTACTAAAACACAGGATTAGCGCTGCTGACTGTAGATACTAAAGTATCCCTCATCACATCCCTACTAAAACACAGGGTTAGAGCTGCTGACTGTAGATACTAAAGTATCCCTCATCAAATCTCTACTAAAACACAGGGTTAGAGCTGCTGACTGTAGATACTAAAGTATCCCTCATCAAATCTCTACTAAAACACAGGGTTAGAGCTGCTGACTGTAGATACTAAAGTATCCCACATCACATCCCTGCCTGTCTGACTCTCATTCATTTGAAGATCCAGGAGGGAATGTCAGATTTTAATGGGTTTAATGGTAATAGTTGTTTGTCAATATTTAGTTTGTTATGGTACTAAAGGTGATTTTGAGTAAAGAAGTACAGTACAGAACTTACAGACCATGTGGTAAAGGTTCACAGTGAGAGATACAGCGTCTGGAAAGATCATTTTACATATTATGTACATATTATGATCATAACACATATTAGCAGAAAGTATGGATTTATCCGTGGTGTCTACTTTAGTGATTTATGTTTGTAAGAGACTTTGTTGTGTTTGTTGACAGGATCAGAGAGCAGAGACCAGCCTCACCTGCACCCAGCTGTGTGTCCATGAAGAGTGACAGGTCCATGGAACCACCTTATAATTTCAGAGATGGAGGAGGACCTTCTAATGAGGAAGGGTATGTACTGACCTCTGCTGGCAGTCAATGTTAAGGTGACAAATCATTTGTATTTGTCACCTTAACATACAGTATAATGTACATTGTCATCATTATATTCAGGATGAATACGTGACGGTTTTTTCTTAACAAAGCTTAGAAGTCATAGCCTGGCTGATGTTCAGACCATGTGGTAGAGGTACACAGTGACAGCCAGCTGTTGTTTAACATGATGTCATTAACATGTGTAAGTGGTGCAGGTCTTCTCTAGTTATCCATGATCTTAACCACTAGACACCATCAGGTACATCAACCCCTTTGACCTCCTTGTTGTGTTTGATCAGTGACAGACAGGACCACAACCTACCAGTCCACTGTGCTGCTTTAATGTTGAACTTTACCTGACATTAACACAACAATCGCAACAAACTAGCCTGAAACAAATGCAATTATGCAAGTCATACCATCCTACCATTAGATCATTCCATGTCTGTGCAGAAGAATAACTAACTCATTTACTGTCAATAACACAGAGACACAACCATAACAAACTGTCAAGAAAACAACAACACTGTAACTTTCCCAGACCAAATGTGCTGATGCAATAACCTCCCTCCACCTGAACACAGCATGAGAGTCCACCTACCAAGCTGCTCTCTCTAATGCAGTAGAGACTCACGCAAACTCCAGGAGAAGCATGTCAGGGTGTTTGGGAGTTAGAACTTCTCTACTCTAAAAGACTTGAATGTAAACATTGAATTTATATACAAATAAAAGAGATCAGTGATCTAGTGTTGGTGTGACTCCCTACACATGAACTCCCTACACACACACACACACACACACACATACACACATTCACATACACACATACACAGCATAACAGTCAGAGTCAAAGCCCTGCAGGTACCAGGCCTGGTATGAGCACAGACCAGACGGAGCTCAGCCCACTTAGACTGCTTGAGACCAGAAGGTCTTAAACTCCTGGGTGGAGGAGTGCTGCAGTGTCTAAAGCAGGCTGCTAGCAAACATGCAGCCCTGTGTGAGGTGGACCCTGATGTCATTCTTCAGTGTCTGGTTGAAATTCTGAGAATTAATTGTAATAAAATGTTTTATGTCTCTCAAATACAAATGTATTAACAAACAAAGAAATATTTATAATTTAAAAGCAGTTAGAAGTGAAAGTGATCTATTAATAACATTCCAACTTCCAGATTCAGTGATGGAGGAGGACCTTCTAATGATGAAGGGTATGTACTCATAGATATATATAAAGGGTAGATGTCTTACGGTGGAGTCTAGAACGTCCGCACATGGCGGCCATCTTGCCACAGTCAACTCGCTTACCCATAACATTGTGTTGGTGCTACACATACTTTTTAAATAACCATAACTTGCTACATTTTCAACCGATTTTTAAACGGTTTGGTTTGTTATCAACGTCAGAGAAGTTGTTATGCCACTGCATACTTATATTCTATAAAAGAAATAGAGCCCCTAAAACCTCTCCAGTGAAACCTTTCCATGCTTAGATTCCATTAGGCTCTAGTTCCTTAGTTGGAGGTATCAATCTGACTCTTGTTTACCAGGTTATTTTAAAGGGATATTGTGGGTCTAAGGTCATCTCCTAGTGTCTTTCTTACCATGCTGTACTACAACTAGAGAAGTTATTTAAGGAAATAAATCATTATGTGTTGAATTAATGTATTTGGGTTTTTCTTGGGAATATCAGGAAATGTACACCACCACACTGGTGTATGCATAAGTGGATACAGTTCAGTTTACCACTCATGTTTATTTATGATATACTCTTTAGTAGATCATCAGCCCTTCTACATGTGGTTCATATGTTTAAGTAATGTCATCTCTTGTCCTCAGAGATCAACAGGAGAAGTCTGAGTCAGACCAGAAACACCATGAGGACTTGTCCTCCATATTCACAGTGAGTCATTTTGTTTTCATTTAATCTAAATGACAAACAAGACAATCATTTTAAACATGTTGTTCTCCTGTGTAGATAGTTCCTTGTTCATTTGATATCCTTCTTCTCCGTTTCAGGTGCTTGAGGAGACTGTCATCAGGTTTGTGAAGGAAGAGCTGAAGAGGATGAAGAGGATTCTGAGTCCAGATTTCCCAGAAGGCTTGGAGAGTCAGAGGGAGGACCAGGAAGTGGTGGACCCTGAATATCAGAAGCAGGAGAGCAGTGCCAGAAAGGGAGCTCTGAAGATCACACTGCACGTCCTGAGGAACATGAACCAGAAGGAGCTGGCTGACACTCTGGAGAAAAGTAAGAGACTCTATATTTAGTCTTAGTTGACCGACTGATGGTATATGATGAAGATACAGGTTAAGAGAATCAGAGTAACTTTCAACTGGCAAAGTGCAATGATGGAAAATACATGTTTATGTATAAGCCATCAATGTCTGCCATTATATTTAGACTAAGAAAAACTATTCTGAACTGTTAAGTAACTTTCTCTTGCAAACTAAAGCCCTGTTAACATATATGAACAACATCTGTTTGGTCATTCAGGAGAGCTTTCTCATCATAGACTCTCACGTCAACTCAAATCTAAACTGAAGAAGAAGTTTCAGACTGTCTTTGAGGGCATAGCTGAACAAGGAAACCCAACTCTTAATGAAATCTACACAGACGTCTACATCACAGAGGGTGAGAGTGGAGGGATCTGTAAAGAACATGAGGTGAGACAGATTGAGACAGCATCCAGGAAATCAGCAAGACCAGAGACAGCCATCACATGCAACAACATCTTTAAACCCTCAGCTGGACGAGACACACCTATCAGAATTGTTCTGACAAAAGGAGTTGCTGGCATCGGAAAAACTGTCTCTGTGCAGAAGTTCATCACAGACTGGGCTGAGGGACTAGCCAATCAGGAAATCCAGTTCATCTTTCCTCTGCCGTTTCGAGAGCTGAATCTGTTGTATAGAGAAAAGTTCAGTCTGATGGAACTTGTCCATCACTTCTTCTCAGAAACCAGACAATCAGGAATCTCCAGCTACGACAAGTACAACGTTCTGTTTGTCTTTGATGGTCTGGATGAGTGTCGACTGCCCTTAGCCTTCAAAAAGAACAAGAGCTGGTGTGATGTCACTGAGTCCACCTCAGTGGATGTGCTGCTGACCAACCTGATCAGAGGAAACCTGCTTCCCTCTGCTCTCATCTGGATCACCACTCGACCTGCAGCAGCCAATCAGATCCCTTCAGAGTGTGTTGACCTGGTGACAGAGGTACGAGGGTTCAATGACCCACAGAAGGATGAGTACATCATGAAGAGATGCAGTGATGAGATCCTGGCCAGGAGAATCATCTCACACATCAAGACATCAAGGACTCTCTACATCATGTGCCACATTCCAGTCTTCTCCCTAATGTGTGTGACAGTCCTGGAGCACATGCTGGGAACAGAGAAGAAAGAGAAGATGCCCAAGACCCTGACTGAGATGTACACAGCCTTCCTGGTGTTACAGACCAAACAGAAGAAGGTGAAGTATCATGGGAAAACTGAGACAGATCCACATTGGGATGAAGAGAGCATTAAGAGCATTCTGTCACTGGGAAAACTGGCCTTCCACCAGCTGGACAAAGGCAACCTGATCTTCTATGAGAAAGACCTGACAGAGTGTGGCATTGATGTCCGTGATGCCTCAGTGTACTCAGGAGTGTTCACACAGATCTTCAGACAGGATGGTAAAGTCTTCCAGGAGAAGGTGTTCTGCTTTGTCCATCTGAGCTTTCAGGAGTTTCTGGCTGCTGTGTTTGTGTTTCTCTCATTCATCAACAACAATGAGAATCTGATGTCTGAGACTCCATCAGTTTCCAGCTCCAGCAAACGTTTGGCTCTTTTCAGAGTGAAACCAGAAGTCAGATTCTACAAGAGTGCTGTGGACAAGGCCTTGCAGAGTAAGAATGGAAACCTGGACCTTTTCCTCCGCTTCTTCCTGGGCCTCTCAATGGAGTCCAATCAGTCTGACTTACGAGGCCTACTGACTCAGACAAGTAACAAGACAGAGAGCCATGAGGAAACAGTCAAGTACATCAAGGAGAAGATCAGAGAGGATCCTTCTCCAGAGAGATGCATGAATCTGTTCCACTGTCTGAATGAACTGAATGACCATTCTCTGGTGGAGGAGATCCAACAGTACCTGAGCTCAGGAAGTCTCTCCAGTGAGGAGCTCTCATCTACACAGAGGTCAGCTCTGTTCTTTGTGTTGCTGACTTCAGAAGAGAAGATGGATGTGTTTGACCTGAAGATATACTCCAGATCAGAGGAAGGTCTTCTGAGGCTGCTGCCAGTGGTCAAAGACTCCAAAACTGCTCTGTATGTATAAAGCTATTTTAATAATGATATGATTTAGGACATACTGTGATGTGATATTTGATTATCATATGATCCTATCGTACAAACTATGACTCTGATGATGTCTCATGTTCTCCTTATGTCATGCAGGCTGAATGACTGTAACCTCTCAGAACGGTGCTGTGAAGCGCTGGCCTCAGCTCTCCCCTCCTCAGAGCTTACAGAGCTGGACTTGAGTAACAATCACCTGGGGGATTCAGGCATGACGCTGCTCTCTGCTGGACTGGGGAACCCACTCTGCAAACTGGAGACACTGAGGTATGTATTCATGTTCTACATGAGTCAATAGCAAAGTTACAATAGCACAATGTCTTCGTATGGTTGATTTTAGACAATATAATTTATTCTCAAGTTGGGTGTAAACATCTTGCCAAGAATAAGATATGCTTTCTGTCATCAGTGAGGAGTAGTTTGATAAGTTAATCAATGGTATTCTGCATACCTTGGTTGTAACGAGTGGTTATTTGAGTTATTGTTGCCTTTCTATCATCTTGAACCAGTCTGCCCATTCTCCTCTGACCTCAACAAGGCATTTTGGACCACACAACTGCCGCTCACTGGATATTTTCTATTTTTTGGACCATTCTCTGTAAACCCTAGAGATGGTTGTGCGTGAAAATCCCAGTAAAACAGGCGGAAACTGTAATGGAAAAATTCAAGTGGCACTGTGTAGATCTGAATAGTCAAGATGGCGGTTTCAATACAATTTATTTAGTTTGTACAAATTAAGAATTAACAGAGTACTTTGGACCGGTCATAGCGAAAGACATGCAGATGTAACCTACAGGTCGTTCGAGAGAGTGGTGGAGAACAACCCTAAAACCCTGCCTTATATAAACTTAGAACAAATGGTTCTTCCGATGGTCAATACATCAATATAGCGGTCTCTGTGATTGGTCAGCACTGCTCATTGACAGTTTGACTCCACATCAAGTGTCCCACAGTTCTTTGATGTCCCAGCTCCCTCTCTAAATGAGGAGATGGTTAATGATACACTAAACAGGACAGGACACAATCTCATTGGCCAAAAGGTTAGGTCAGCTCGCTCAACTGATAACAATCTCCCTCAACTCCCGAGACCTAACTAAGACCCTCTGGCTCTTAGTTAGGTATCATAAAACAACACCATAAATACCTTAAGACAATCTGAGTGTCCCTTCTACAGAGTAAACCACACAGCAGAGCCTCAGTTTCTTACATTCAACTGTCTATAACAAAGGAACTTACTTTTTACCGCTTAAAGAAACATAGATATTGTAACTATGTCAAAAAATGGCATTACAAAACAGAACGTCAATAGACAGTTCCGTTGAGTGAATTCCAGTGCACAAAGCACTTCTGTTCTGTCCGTGTTCGGAAACATAAGTGCAGACTTTTCATCTCACAATATGAACCAGCATGGATGGATTTACGTGTTTACTTCATCTCCAGAGACTGTATTAATTTAAATAAACAAGTTAAGAAATAATGTCACTTTAACTGTTTTCAAAAGTCATTGGTTAATTGACATAACATAAGGCCTAAACTAAGCAGTGGGTTTTGACAAGTTATAATCAATTATGGCGTATCCGTTCTTTGACAACCCTGTGGATGAAGGTGTTCAGATTAACGGTTTAAGATAAATTAAGATAAGATAAACGGTCTCTGGATAAATTCATACAGATTGCTAATCAAGTGGAATCAGCCGCATGCAATGCAAGTGAACTCTCAAACAGCGGAGTGCTGGTGAGGGAGATGAATACGCTGCCAAAGAAGGAACAAAAACGTTCGAGCAGCACAGGTAACACAAGAAAATGTCAAACGAATTCTAAATGTACACGAAAATGTTACCGATGTGACTCGGTTAAGCACCTGGCAAACTCCACAAAATGCCGCAAACAAAATATGCAAATCATGTGGAAAGACTGGACATTTTGCTAAAGTGTGCTGCTCAGGTCAAAAACATGAGGTGAGGGAGGTGGTTATTCCCGAGCTGATGGTGTTATTTCTGAAAGATACTGTCCCAAAAGATAAGAAAATAATGTGCACTGTAGAATTAGGCACATGACCTAATATGCAGCCATTCCAGATGATAGTGGATACTGGATCATCAGTGTCATTGCTGCCTGCTGAGGTCTATGAGAACTCATTCTGTGACCCTTGAAACAAACTGAGATTCCTCTGGTGACGTACTCAAGACAGGGAATCCCAGTATTGGGACAACTGGAAACAAATGGATACATGATGGATGTTCTGCTCCAGCCTCATTTGACATTGTAGAATCAGGTTCACCACTGCTCAGGTTAGACTTAATCCAGGCACTGGAAATGGTAATTGTGGGAAACAGAGTAAAACTCAGCAGAAATAGAGGAGGCTGCCCTTCTCTGTCAGGAATGCTGTTTTGGCTGAATTAAAACTTCTGCTAGACGCTGACATCATCGTGAAGATAGACCCTTCTCCCTGGGTGTCGCCAATCGTTGTGACTCAATGAAAGAACTCAACAAGAATACGGATGTGTACGGACCTCAGGGAGCCCAACAAGGCGGTGGTAACTGATTGTTACCCCATTCCTCACATGGAGGAGCTCTTTTCATAACTCAGGGGACAAACCATGTTCTCCACCATCGACCTCGCAAATGCTTACTACCAGGTTCCTCTACATGAGGACAGCAGAGACCTGACTGCCTTCATTTCAATCAGGAGAGACCTGGATGAGTGAAAGATGTTTATTACAGGATAATAAATGTATTATGGTGTTTGGAGCTTGAACCCCACAGGGAATTAAATAGATCAACGGGCGCCTGCCCAACGCCCGAAGAAGAATCCCCCACGGAGTCCAGACACTGGTGGCGGTGGCGGCAGCCGACGACCAATCGAGCCGAAGACTGAGACAGGAACCGGGTGGCGACGGGGTGGTGGAGGGTCGCGCACTTGATAGCATGGACAAACTACACAGGGAGAGAATCATATTTAAAGGCACGGATCATGTGACGCCATTAATTGATAGCGGGAGCGCTAATCGACCTGAACCCCCAGTGACCGCCCGACCCGGGAACGGGGGAAGGTAGGGCGTTCTTAGCGGGGGGAGTGAGTAGTGTATGCTACGATTAAGCCCGAGTGCAGGGATCGGTCTTGCCTGATTGAACTTGCGCAAGCTTCATAACCCATGAGGGCTTTTCAGATACAAGCGAGTTTGTTATGAACTAGCATCTCAGCATTTCAGAAAAGGATGTTCATTGTAACGCAAGGTATACCTGGAGTTTGTGATGACATCATTGTCTACTCATCTTGCCGTGCTGATCATGAAACTCGCCTGAAAGCGGTACTCTACAGGTTACATGACGCTGGACTACATCTGAATACAGAGAAGTGTAAATACTACCAGGAAAACCTAACCTACCTGGGACACACTATAAGTCTGACTTTACGGATGCCTGCTTCTCCTGTCCAGAGCTACGTAAGCTGCACGTCTACATGACCAAAGGGTGGCCTGCGTCATCCAAAGGCCTGCCGACAGACATGATGCCTTACTACCAAATTAGGAAGAAACTTTCCATGCAAGAGTCACTTATTCTGAGAGGGAGTCACAGAATAGTGGTGCCAGTAAGGCTACGTTCTCACATGGTACACCGAGCACACGAGAGCCACCAAGGCATCGTCCATACAAAACAGAGACTCAGAGACCTGTACTGGTGGCCTAAGATGGATGCACTGGAGCAGTGTGTCATTACCACCTGTGTGTCCTGACAGTTGAATGATAAGACAGCAAAGGCAAAGGGACTTGCACTGGACATTGTGGGCCCATTTGAAAGGGTTCCTGTTGACTGTAAGTTTGCTATTACTATGATGGAGTACTATTCTAAGTGGCCAGAGGTTTGTTTTGCTCCACAATGTACAACAGCTACAGTGATACGTTTTATGAGCACTGTGTTTAGTGAAAAAGGAAACCCCATGGCTGGGGTGACAGATAATAGCCCACAGCTAACATCGTCAGAAATGTCCTCTTTCTTGAAAGAACGAGATATCGCACACATCAGGACTACAATCTACCATCCGGAAAGAAATGGAGCTGTAGACAGACTAAACATGGTGTAAAGAAAGCATCCTTTTAGCACAGAGAGAGAAAATTCTGTGGAAAACTCACGTCACTGAGTTCCTTCCAGTTTATAGAGCTCCACCACATGCGACCACAGGGACGTCACCCTTCCAGCTCCTGTATGGAAGACAGATCAGAACCAACCTCTCTGTCAAGCCAAAGCTCACCACTGTTCAGGACCAGGAACTAAGAGACAGCTGCAAAGAAACAGTTACACATGACAGAGTACACTGATGCCAAGAGACGTGCTAAGACTCCTAAATTGCACCCAGGAAGTCTTGTGCATGTAAGAAACCCTGTGCATGTCAAGAAAGAAAAGTCAAAGTTCAGTGAGCCTCATAAAGTGACACAGTAGAAAGGAGCTCACAGCTATACACTGACGGATGGGAGAACGTGGGATGCTTGGCGCCTGTCTGTGCTGCCAGAGACATTCACTCTTCCAGCAGACAAACAGAGGCCGGCGGAGACTGCTCCAAGTGAAAGTGTTCAAAACAAGACATGTGCGTTCAGAGAAAACACAGTAAAGTGATGTCATGTTCTGTGGTTATTCGTCCTCGAGTGTTTCTTTCTATACATAATACATCACAGTTTGCATTTCAATCAGGAGAGACCAGGTACGAGGAGAGTGATGTTTATTACGGAATGGTGAATGTACAACAATGTTTTGGAGCTTAGACCCCGAGAGGAATCATAGCTCAGAGGGCGCCTGCCCGACATCCGAGAAGAATCCCCCACGGAGTCCAGACACTGGTGGTGGTGGCGGCGGCCGACGACCAACGAGTCGAAGACGGAGACAGGAACTGGGTGGCGACGGGGAGGTGGAGGGTCGCGCACTTGATAGCCTGGAGGAACTACACGGGGAGAGAATCTTATTTAAAGGCACGATCATGTGATTCTTTGACAGCGTTGATTGATAGACGAGAGCGATGATCAACCCGAACCATATGACAGCCCGATGTCAGAAAGAGAGAAGAAGAGCGTTCTTAGTGGGGGGAGTTAGTAGTGAAACATTGTTGAAGTTGCCCGAGCGCAGGGAGAGGTCTTGCCTGACTGAACTTGCGCTATGCTTCATTTGGCGGCTGTTGTGCTGTTGTCCCTGTGGGTGACGCCTGTTCTACTGCATGAAGGGATGGGAATTAGAAATAGCAAGAAAAGTGTGCTTGTTGTATTATACTACTATATAACTGGATATAAAACATTTATTCTGACATACTATACTTAATAGGATGGTAGTATTCCAGTTGAGATTCAAGTGCCCCATACCAAGTGAGATTTCAAACATAAAAAATATAAACTGTCAGTTGGGGATTGTTTAAAGTCCCTCAGATTGAATTGATATCAGTATTTTTACTGGTTATATTGTATCAATACAATGTTTTACTACTGTCATTTAAGAATCATATTTTGTGCACATATGTTCATTCTTTGCATGCTTGCATCGTACACATTTGTGGATCGTACACATTTGTGGATCGTGCTGTGCATTTGTGGATCGTGCTGTGCAGTTGTGGATCGTGCTGTGCATTTGTGAATAGTTTTGCTACAATAATGGCCCCATAGAACAAACAGTTGAAGAACATCTGGTCAGCCAAGTGCTCCATGAAATGAGCCAGGGTTTGTCATTGTTATAACTCACCCTGGTGCATGTTGGTATACAGCTGATGTTTGACTTCTGTCACAGCATCTGTGAGCACATCCAGCCTGGATGACTGAGGAGTAGTGTGTGTGTGGTCACTACTGTCTGAACCAGTATCATGAGGAGTAGTGTGTGTGTGGTCACTACTGTCTGAACCAGTATCATGAGGAGTAGTGTGTGTGTGGTCACTACTGTCTGAACCAGTATCATGAGGAGTAGTGTGTGTGTGGTCACTACTGTCTGAACCAGTATCATGAGGAGTAGTGTGTGTGTGGTCACTACTGTCTGAACCAGTATCATGAGGAGTAGTGTGTATGTGGTCACTACTGTCTGAACCAGTATCATGAGGAGTAGTGTGTGTGTGGTCACTACTGTCTGAACCAGTATCATGAGGAGTAGTGTGTATGTGGTCACTACTGTCTGAACCAGTATCATGAGGAGTAGTGTGTATGTGGTCACTACTGTCTGAACCAGTATCATGAGGAGTAGTGTGTGTGTGGTCACTACTGTCTGAACCAGTATCATGAGGAGTAGTGTGTGTGTGGTCACTACTGTCTGAACCAGTATCATGAGGAGTAGTGTGTGTGTGGTTGTAACACCCTCAAGGAATGAGTTAGATTGGGCTCCACATATATTTATTCACTCTGTAAAACATACAGAAACACATTCGTTACTCAACAGCGCAAATAAACGGCTTTTCCTCCTGCTGAGAACTGACTCTACATCATCATCTATTCATACATTTCCAAGGATGTACATTGCACGTCGGGCTGTAAAACAATAACTCTGTGGTCACGTGACCGAACACAGAGGGAAATAGAACCTAAGCTAACCGCACTCGAACACATGCTAGTTAGCTAGCTAACATATAGATAATCGCTATTTACACCAACCGTTGCGTCAAAGTTCACATTCTACCACACATTACATGTTATTTTAACTTGGTACACACTTCTTATGACAATTGACACCAGCTCACCTGTAAAACATACAGAAACACATTCGTTACTCAACAGCGCAAATAAACGGCTTTTCCTCCTGCTGAGAACTGACTCTACATCATGCAGGAGCTATACCGTAACCACCGTTTCTAGCGCGCTGCTGCCACTAGTGGTAGAACTGATGTACTCCTTTATGCATTCAACCCTGAACACTTCTCAAAACGTGGTGCATTTCTCCTTTCAGCCAATAATCTTGCGCTGAGGGCGCAACACTCTCCCCCTCAAATTAAAATGTTCACAACATTTTGTTACTTTCTAAATCATACCTCAAACACATTTTCCCTTCAATGGAGGTGAGTTCATCACCGTTAGGCTCTTATTCCACACTCAAGGGCAGCAAGTCCCCAATTATCATCATACACAAATCATGTATCGTTCTCCAGTTTCTGACACTTCAACATGCACCCAGTGGACGACACATTGAACAACACATTGGACATCTACACATTGAAAAACACATTTGTTTTCCCTATTCTTGTGCTTTCTCTTTTAGTCCTTTTTTTTTTGTGTGTGTGTGTGTGTGCATCTTCATTCACCCTTGTACTTCAACGGGACCCAGTCCAGGGGCGCCACAAGGTGTGAACTGACGGAAGGCCATAGTTCATCTGCAAATTGTTCATGCCTGCCCCCACCACCGATGGATTACCCAGTTGCTCATATGTCAGCATCCTTGGCGGACGCCGCTCTCTCTGTGGCCGGGTACTCACAGGTTGCATGTCAGGTTCATCATCCGAGGCTTGGGCCGAGTCTGGTTGGTCATCCCCCTCCGGAGTGAGAGCATCGCCTTCTTGTATGTCCACATCCCCTGTCTCCAGTGCTGCATCATTAGTCTCCTGTGCGAGTAGATATGGCTCTGCCCATGTGTCAGGAATTGGAGCCGCTTCTTCCTGCACGTCCAGGTGTGCTGTCTCTTGTGGCAGTGACGCGGGTTCCATTTCAGGATCGGGGACAAAGGGCTGCGCCTCTGGATTAAGCCCACTGTTATCCACCGGCTCACGTCTGGCACGTCTGGTAAACGTCCAGACATAGTCACATTCGTTCTCGCTTTCACTGTCTGTTCGTTCAATGGATTTTGTGTGACTTCTGCGTTCTTTTCTCACAGGTGTCTTGCGGGTGTTGCTGGAGTCAGTCTGCTGTGGCCGGCCCCTGTTCGGCCCACCAGGCTCCAGTTCATCCAACGGCAAGCTGTCGCATGGAAGTAGCAGATTTCGGTGGAGAACTCTTGTCTTTCCACCACCTTCGGGCTTGACTTCATAAACAGGGCTGCCATCACTTCTCCTTTGCACCACCACATGAACTCTATCCTCCCAGTAGGACCTCAGCTTACCCGGGCCTCCTCTTTGAGACAGGTTCCGCACTAAAACTCTTCCCCCTGGCTGCAGATCAGTTCCATGAACTTTCTTGTCATAGAATAGCTTTCCTCTTGAAGCTCCCTTAGCCGCTGTTCTAGAAGCGATCTCATATGCTTGATGCATTCTGGCCCGCCAGTTCTGCACATACTCTGAGTAACTCTCTTGTTTCTCAGGCGGTGTTAAATTGAACATTATGTCGATGGGCAGGCGTGGAGAACGACCAAATAGCAGAAAGTAAGGGGAAAACCCTGTTGCCTCACTGCGTGTGCAATTGTATGCATGCACCATCTTCTCCAGGGAATTCTTCCAGTCAGCTTTCTTTGTGTCAGTCAAGGTGCGCAACATGGACAGGATGGTTTTATTAAAACGTTCCGTCTTCCCATTTCCAGCGGGGTGGTAACACGTTGTATGAGAGCCCCGCACCCCAGCGCACTTCTTGAGCTGAGCCATTAAACGATTCTCAAATTCTCCCCCCAAGTCGTGGTGAATCTTCTCTGGGAACCCAAAGCGGAGGGCAAAGTCATTAAAGACCTTTTGGGCCAGTCTTTGCAGACTTATCTTTAGTGGCGTAGGCCTGTGCAAACCGCGTGTAATGGTCTATCAACACTAGGATGTATTCGTAGCCCCCTTTACATGTTTCCAGATGCAGAAAGTCCATTGACACTAGTTCAAATGGATGTGTCGTAACTATGGAAACAAGGGGTGCTCTTGTTTGCTTTTGTGGCCTGCGTCTCTTCAGGCACTCACAGACATGTGCAATGAAGTGCTCTACCTCCTCTTGCATCCTAGGCCAATAAAACCTCTCCCGGATTAGGTCTAATGTCCTGTCCACACCTGGATGTCCCATTTCTCTGTGCAGCTCTGTAAAAACAGTCTCACAAAACTCTCGAGGGAGGACCTGCTGATGCCGATTTCCTGATCGTCTGCAAAGCACACCCTCTGGGTTGAGATACAACTTAGTCCACTGACGGAGGAGCACCTTAACATCCGGATGCTCTGAGGTAAGCAGTCTGGATGATGGGGGCTGATTTGTTCTCTTCAGTCTCAAGGCTGGTCCTATGATAGGGTCTTTTTCCTGACTCTCTAGAATTTGTTGCGATGTTAAAGGCTGACTCAGAGGACCCCAAGATGCATCACTTAACAGGCTCAAAGTATCCAGGTTGATCATACTGACCCAAGTGGAGGGTATCTGCTGCATTGAAACACCCTCAACAGACGCACTGATGGCTTCTTGGCTGATGTCTTCTGTGCACTGCTGCATGAAAGTGTCTATTTCTAATGGCATTCTTGAAAGGCCATCAGCATCAGCATTGCATCTGCCTGGGCGGTACTTAATAGAGAAATCAAAGTCTGCGAGCTGAGCAACCCAGCGATGCCCTGTAGCATTTAGTTTGGCTGTTGACAGTACATAGGTCAAAAGATTATTGTCTGTATAGACAGTGAAATGCGGTGCATGGTATAAGTAATCCCTAAAGCGCTCACAGACAGCCCATTTGAGTGCTAAAAATTCCAATTTGCCAGAATGCATGTGATAATTATTTTCAGGTGGGGTCAGTGTCCGTGAGCCGTATCCTATGACAACCACTTTCCCCTTCTGCCTCTGGTAAAGAATGGCACCCAGCCCCTCTTGTGACGCATCACAGTGGAGTACAAAGGGCTCGGTTATGTCTGGGTAGCCTAATATAGGTGGGACAGTCAATTTATCAATGAGAGAGTTCAGTCTCTCTTGATGGTTTTGTGTCCATTCAATGGGACTGTTCGGTGACAAGTTACCTTTGTTTCTAGTGCTCGCTCCCCTCTTGTCTTTTCCCCGTGCTGCAGGCGGCTGTTTGACTTGAGAGGATGACAGCAGCTGGTACAGTGGTGTTGCCAACTTGGAGAAGTTTGGTATGTATGCTCTGTAATAGGAGAGGAATCCAAGTAGTCTTCTCAGGTCTCCTACTGTTGCAGGGGTCTTCTCTTTCAAAGCCAGGACAGGGGCTAATTCTGCAGGGTCCATGGTATATCCATCACTGGAGACCATACGTCCAAGGAAGCGCACTTTTCTCTTGAATATTTCACACTTGCGTGGACTCAGCTTGACACCATGCTTCTGGTATCGCTGTAGCACTGTTCTCATGCACTGGAGATGCCCGTCGAAACTGGCACTGTGTACCAGATTATCGTCCAGGTACGGCTGACACATGACATCTCTAAGGCCACTTAAGCACTCCTCCATATTTCTTTGGAATTCTGCGGGAGCTGAGCTTAGCCCAAATGGGATCCTAATCCAGTGGTATAAACCCCAAGGTGTTATAAAAGCTGTTAAAGGTTGACTTTGTTCATCTAAGGAGCCTTGGTGGTAGGCCTTACCTTGGTCCAGGACTGAAAACCAAGAGCTACCACCAAGAGAGTCCAGCATGTCTTGAATTCTGGGGATCGGGTGGCGGTCTGGGACTGATTTCTTATTTAAATCACGGTAGTCACAACACAGTCTCAGAGCGCCATCCCGTTTTCTGACGCACACAATGGGCGAAGCATACGGCGACCTTGACTGAGTAATCCAGCCACGATTTAGCAGATCTTGAATGTATTCCTTGACCTCTTGGTGTAAAGGTTTGGGCACAGACATGTAGGATTTCTTTACAGGAGTGGTGTCGTGAAGTGTGATGTGTAACTTCAGGGATGGGATAAACCCAATGTCGTCATCGTTGTAAGAAAAGGCGTGACACTCCTCTCGCAGTATCTGCCTTACCCTCTCTTGTTGTGCAGGCTCTAAGTGGTCTATTTTTACCGGTGGATCCCAGCAGCTTGGCTTCTCTTCCATTTCCTTGTTTGGCATAACATCTCTCTGATTGACTAGAGAGTTGTCATTGCTTTGCTTTTCAGTTGAGGTCAGCTGTTCGGACTGAACTGCGTATGCTGTTTTCACCGCTTGAAGGTAACCCAGGACGGTGCGTGCATTTACTGTGATATCATACTTGTTTGTGTTCCTGAGAGGGACTGGAACACCCATAGACTTCCCTCTTGTCACTGTCACCAACCCTTCCTCGACAGACACACCCTCAGGTAGGTTTGGCTGGTCACAGGGGACAAACAGCAGGCTTTGGCCCTTGAACTGTGTTCCCGCACATGCCCTCACATTCACAGTGGTCACCGTTTCGGCAGCCAAACGAATTGTCCTTTTGCCAGTGCACACAGTTCCAACGTCACACTCTGAATCTTCTCTCATGAGTTGTATCACTAACTTTGCCGTTTTGCAGGTCACAGAAAAAGCTTGACTTAATTTCTGAATCGTCTGTGATGCTGTCTGCTTCTCATCCCCTTGGCTTATTATTGCTTGAATTACATTATACCCGATTATAGGCTGCTCGGCCACATTTGAGTCACATGAGACTAACAAAGGGGCTAACAGTGGCTCTGATGAGCCCTGGTCTTGAGGTAGTCTGAATTCTACTTCTACCCAGCCTAAGAAGGGTATTTGAGTCTGATTTGCAGCAAGGCCAATTAAAGTACCTGGACCTAACAGTTCTTCAATGGGGCGTATTGGACAATGGGGCAGATGAGTCTTTCTCCATTCTTCATTAATAATACTGGCTTGTGCGCCAGTGTCCCAGAGGGCCTCCACCGGCACGTCATCAAAAGAACATTGTATTAGACATCGCTCACCGATTAGGTTAATCAGCCTGGTCTTGCGTTGAGGGGGGAGGTAACACACAGGATTGCCTGGCGCGGTAGCAGACGACTTCAGAGGGGTGGCAGGGGATGGGCGATCGGGGTATGTGTTGCTTGTCGGTGTCCGAGTCATTTTGCTATCTGGGGACCTCTTCAGTGGGGCTACTGGCGGCCCTGACCTGGCAGCCCCCTCTCGTTTCCCTGGTCTCTCCTCTGTCGGCAGCCGCGAGAGAGGTGTCCCTCCTGCCCACACCGGAAGCAATGGGTACACGACTCATCTCTGCCTGACTCTTGACAGGCTCTGCATGCGGCTGGCCTGTAGCGAGGAGCATTCATGGGAGTGTGTGGCAGTGACTGTTGTTTACTTGCACCTACAGTCTCCAGAAACATTTTCTTCAGCTCCAGTATTTCAGCCTTGAGGTCATTAATTTGCTTACTCGATTCTGTGTCTTCATCCTTGCAGCGTGCTTGACATTTCTTGTTTTTGTTGGAGACTTCTCCTTTATCCACGGTGCTCACCGCGATGTGGTGCCGCTCTGCCTCACCACTGGATGCCGACTGCTGAGGGTCAGAGGGTAGATCGATCTGGATCTCGCTTATTCTTGACGGGCGAGGTTGCACAGTCTTTCTCAGCTTTTGCTGCCTCTCTTGCTCCAAATTTGCAGCTTCATTGACACGCTCTATCAGAACTTCATCTGTCACTCGATGGTCACACAGGTAGGGTTTAAGTTGGAACTTCACTGCATCGCTGATCAGCCCAGTCTCTAACGATCGCAAGAATCGTCTCTGAATCAGATCTGGGCTCAGCTTTTCCTCTTCGTCCTCCTCCCCCAGCTTGCATAACTTCTCCCTCAACTCCATAGCTCGAAACAGGAAACTCTGTGTAGACTCCTTTGGGTCCTGTG
>CM042871.1:9160839-9216694 GCA_023658055.1 Thaleichthys pacificus | reverse complement strand
TGTGTACATATGTCATTTTCTTACGTAGATCATCCATGCTGCATAACGCTCTTTGAGGTTATACAGGAAAAAAAGCTTCATTGAGGTAGGTCATCATGGCCATGTCCTCAATCTTGTCATACTTAGGAGGGTTCATGCTCACGACTTCCTCTTCTTTGAAGGTTTTAACCTGACATGTCAGAAACATTTACAAATATTAATTTAAAATTATTTTTTTATTTTTTTTATTTTAAAATTAGGAAACATGATTAAATACTGAATTCATTTTAATTCGACATGACTAAATGCCATAGGAGGCGAGTTTCATTAAAACTAACTGAAATTGAGCAGTTGACAGGCCGACAGGCTTTTGCATACAGTCAAACGTGTTGCTACTGTACATTAGTTTTGCTATACATACTCACTTGGTTATTACCACAAACATTTATCCTCTTACCTCCTCAGTGACAAAGATTTTCACATCACACTTCCCACCATCTCTCTTAACAACCAGACCCTTGAGGTACAACTCTGACATTGGGTATATAGCAGGCATTCTTAGCATCAAAGGGTAAAGTCTGGGCCTCAAGCCTCTCCCTCTGAGGCTTGCGAAGCTTTCCCTCACTTGGCCATCTCCGTGTCCTGTTCATAGTGGCAGGTTGCTGGAAGGAATGGATATTTACATAAGAAACTTATGAACATAAGAACTATGTCAATATATAGTTAAGCCTTGTGGGATGTCCATCCACCAAATACTGTATATAAAACGTTTTCTTAGGTTTTTTAGGACTTGCTGTCATAACCTCCTTTACATCTACAAGAAGTCTGTGTAACATCTCAGCATTTACTTCGGTAACCTGATTTGGGTAATAAAAAAGGGGCTCTTGAATCAAAGTCTAATTTGGGATGTGTCACATGCAATGGCAGGCCACTGAGTCGTTAATCTCAGTTTGAAAGACTGGGTCATTCCTGGCTAAATTTCTCAGTTGGAAATTTATGAAGGTATGCTTAATATGTGAGAGGCTATATGGGTAGGTGGGTGTGATACATAAGGTCACATTGCGCACTTTCCACGCTCTGTGTCCACGTTGTAAAATAGAACATTTCAACAACTCAGCAGTGCCATTGAATCTAATGTCGGTGATAAAGCCTTGTAGACACTTGATTTGAGAGATGTTGTCGGATGTTAACCCTTGTGTTATCTTCGGGTCATTCTGACCCATCAGTCATTGTGACCCGTCGTATTGCGACCCGTCGTATTGCGACAACTTTTCTGCATACAAAAACAAAGTGAGTTCTTTTAACCGTCAGGCTGTCTCAGACCCCCCACATTGTGAAGGTTAAAAGAAAATGCTATTTATTTGTTTTTGTATTGGGTAAAAACAACGATGGTTCGTTGTGAACCTTTGGGTCATGTGACCCGAAGGCAGCACAAGGGTTAAAGCCCAGAGGCCTGTTCCATAAAGCGAGTTTACCAAATAAGCCAGACTTATGTCAGTTAGTCAGACTAATTTCTACTTCATTCGGTTTCATAAAGCTAGCTCAACGTAGTTCGAACTCAATTACTATGGTAACTTATGCTTTGAAACTAGCCTGGTCCGGGTCAGGCTAATTGTTAGGCTTAGACCGTGTTCTTGCTTAACCAGACGTTCCTGTAACACTGACCCAACGGGAAAACGATGATTTACCACGGACATTCTCATTTTCTTATTCTCATCAGTTCAATATGTTCAACATTGACAGAAAATCAACTTAAATAGCCTAATGCATTAAACGATGATGAACAATGACTTGATACACACCATAAATTATCAGAGTATAATTATCATAGCTATATAGTTGTTAACAGTAGTCTACAACTGCAAGACAAACCTAAATTCATAGGCTACATCCTCCAATTTCCCAACACAACAACCATGTTAAAACGTTAGGCTACTGGCTAATGTATTAATAGTAGGCTATTTATTTAAAACAATGTCAAAAAAGTCCATTTAGATGTGTTTAGAAGGTGTCTGTTTCTTAATCAACAAAGTAGGCTAAAGGTCTAAAAAAGGACCTCGACCTACGTAGCCTATCGTTCACATCAATCATGGCGTGTCATTTTATTTTGATGAAGCGGTGGATGAGAGAGCGGTCATAGTACACGGTTTAAAGGGAACGTTCTTTCTGGAGGAAGTCACGTGGCCGTGTGCATTGCTTTTGCCGTGGTGGATTGTACGATCCATGTTTTACCTCTCGGGCTGCTTAAGAATAGGGTGCACGCGCAATTAGCTTGACTACTTAAATCTGACTTGAATTAGTAAGACTGCGTGAGCTGAAATTGGCCTTATGGAACCGCTTTAGCCCCGCTTGACTAATTAAACTTATTCAAGTATGGTTTGGGACTTTACGTCCAGCTTTTTTGAGCGGCCTTTATGGAACAGGCCTTTATGGAACAGGCCTCTGCTGCAGAACCACAGCAATGAAAAAAGCTTTTGGGAACCCACTTATTTCTGTATCTGAACAATGAAAACGTTCTTAGTTGAAATACCACTAGGTCTTGTTTTTCACCCACAATATAGGCAGTAAGGGCAATAATAATCTTGATCGATTAGTAGCAGATTGTTGTTGTCTGTCGATGGGAAGACTGTCAAGAAGGAACAAAATTGAGGTTTTGTCTCAAACAATTTGTATTAATCCACTGCAAATCTGTAAGAAGGAAATAAATGGTTGCATACCATGTGAAAAGTAATGCATGCTTGCAGCCATATTTATAAATTTGTTTTATTTTGCATTGTTTTGACTGCTACTCCCTTTTGGCCTTTACCTTGGCCTCTTCCTGACTGTTGATTTTATTTTATTTAATAGCCATTCTTATAACGGGCTTCACTGCAGACATACTACGTCACACAAACATAGGACGATGAATGTCTGTGGGGGATCCCTTATAGTAAACTGACTCCCAGTCGTCCGAGGTGAAAAGGTTCCTCAGTGGCTTGCTGTGGCTGCCATCAAGGCTCCTCTCATTTCTCTTCTTGCTCTAGGCTCCCCCTGTGGCATTCCTGATTCTAAATTGGGTCTGATCCAAGTGAGTCACACCCTCATGTACTGGGGGAGCTCATGAGCAACACTGAACATATAAAACGATGTAAATTAATCTGTAAAAGGATGCGTTAGGATAAATTGTACATCGAGTTATTCTGAGATTTGTAAACATTGAAGTACTTTTAGTGTGAACGTTTCCTGGATTTGGTTATTAGTGTGAGAGGAAGTAGAGGCCAAAATGCAATTTGCTTGGCTGGCTCTCACTGTGAACACTTAAGTGAAGGGGAGTTATTAATATCCCTGAGATCTGTTGTTCAGTGTGAAATGCAGTGGCTGCCAACAACTCCTGCTCAAGGGCACCCAGACAGGGGGAGGGGGGGTGTTGGCAGGCAGACAAACAGGTAAAGGAGGATTTGGCATGGTCTGTAACAGGCAGAGACAAAAGCACAATTACTTAGCATACTGCGATAACGTACCTTAAGTCAGGAGCCAACACGTCTAGTAGAAGCGTTGAACTGGTGATGAGTGATTGGAAAACCGGGGTTGAAATACTGTGGTGCTGATGAGGGGATGAGTTGCAGGTGTGTCAATTTCACAGGAAGGATGGAATATGTGGCAGGAAACCCAGAGCCGGGAGCGAACACCTGTGAAAACAATAACAAAACAAACAGAAAACCTGGCCCGGATCAGGCCGGGGACATAACACTTTTCATTTTTACCATCAGTACTCTGTATCTTCTCCCTACAGTATGATCACAAGAGGGATTATAAAATAAAAAGCCTTTAATTTACTTTTCTATCCAAGTTACAATATGTATTTATTTTAAAACCTTACAGATTTCTCTTATACTTTCCATCATAGTCAACAACCCATGACAATGTAATTAATTTAACCTTTTTTAAGTTTAGATTTTATGTCGTCAGATCTCAAAAAGGCCTCTCTGAATTGCAAGATTTTTCAAACTCAAATAAACTCCTGGGTTCAGGATATGATTCCAAAAATTTTGAATTTCAACGGTACCATATTATGTGACAGGATTTTTGTTACTTGAGGACCAAGCTGTGTGTCTCTCATGGCAGAACTTATTATGCACCAGTTTAACTTTTTCACCAAGGGTCATCAAAGTAAATAAATGTGTTACCTTTGACTAGTTTGTGAAGATCCCTACATGTTGTATAAAATAATGGAAAGCAATCAGGAAAACAATTCAGATTATTCTCCCCTGGGATATTTCTTTTTATCATAATTTAAAATAATTAATAGCAAACAGTTTACAGCTGTCATTAGTTAACCTGTTAAACTATATTGTCAACTTGTTTATTTTACACACGTTTACATTCTCACTTTGGAGGAAATCATTGAAGCAGTAAATCATTTTATCCAAATAGAAATGCTTGGTATATTTTTAAGCAATAAGGTACGAGAGGCAGTACTTTATCGCCAATAAAGTACGTGTTTAAGGGTGTTGGCCGGCAAACCCTGGAACACGTACTTTATTGGCGATAAAGTACTGCCTCGAGTACCTTATTGCTTTTATAATACGGTTACCAGCGAAATTATAAATAGTAAATAAATAGTAAGCCGTCTTTCAGCACAAAATAGTTATAGCCAACAAACGTTGTGTATCCATTTCAGTAGCCGAGAGAAAATAGTCCCGTACGTGTGGCTGTTGCTATGCAACGGACAAACAGCATTGTGAACTTCACGTTTGTTAGCCTAGCTAGCTAGATCTCGCAATCGACTTTGCTCATTTAATAAAAGCTGCCTTTAAAATAACAACAATGACAATGGGACACTTTCAATAAAATAATATTTATTTTAAACATTAGGTCTAAACATGTTACGGTTTGCTTATATTGATTTGGATATCTCCATTAATTGAGCATCCGTGGAACACGTTTCTCATGTCCCCTTCGTCTCTGATGACTTTGCTTCCGACCACTCTTGCTCTCTTAGCCGGTGGCTAGGTGTTGGAAGTGCCTTCTCCAGCAAGGATATTACTCCAACGCTGTCTTTCATTGAGATTTGGTGCCCAGTAACTTTGAAGGACGAAACATGTTGTTGATGTGATTACTGTCAAGCTTGAAATGACAACTAATAACGGTCGCGCACAATCTAACCGTTATTTTGATAACGCACCAATATGGAACAGGTGTACAGTTACTTTTTGAGTGCGCACTAATATGGAACGCTTCCCTTTTAAGGTAAATGTAAAAAGGCGCACAGTACTTTATGTTCAATAAAGCACACCCCGTGACTCACTCTCAACCAATCAGAATGCTTGATTTCAACCACCCGTATTATAAAGGATGATAATGCTGTCACAAACAGTTCTAAATCCAATGATAGCCTTGGCAATGACAAATGTTGTGTTTTGCAAAGTTTGCTGGTTCAATATTTTAGGAAAATGTTTTCCCATGTTTCTATGGAATAGTGGAATCACAATAAGGCACATTTAATATTTTATAAAGCTTTTTGGGGGAGAAGATTTTCAATACATGCAAATAATCCCCTCTTTTACAGCAGTCAATATGCTCTTAAAATCCAATCAGAATGATAAAAGTGATTTCACCTGGCTAGAACTAGTTCACACTTTCCCCTGTGCTGATGATGTGACTTATTGAAATTATGTTAGCAGTCATTTTATGCCAAGGCCCAGCAAGCTTTGCAAACACAAAATTTATGTAGCTCCTAATACTTTTGGCCATAGATGTATATTTAGACTTAACACATCAGCATGTTTTTGGTAACTTGATTTGAGCCATAAAAATGTCCCCTGAGACAATGTCTAATTTGGGATGTGAAATGTCACATGTAAGGGTATGGCCCACTAAATTCACTAAGCAGAGACTGGTTGTCCATGGTTTGTATTCCAGTCCAAACATGTCAGTGGTAAATCTATTACAGCACCAATGTCAGAAATGTTAGGGTGGAGGGGGTAAACATGGGGTGTTGACTTTCTTAGCTTTCTTGAGTGCCTCTGCACTGCAATGCAGTCTGATGGACGATAAGGAATTGACAATACCGTGACGAGTTTCAGGGAAGTTACTCTCTTGGAAAGTACTCCTGATGTATGCTGTAAACTTCAACAACAGAGTTACACTATTCAAAACAAGAATTCCAAGAAGTATTCATTGATTGATTCTCAAGCAAGCTCACCTCTTTTTAATATGGTCACATAAGAAAGCATAAAATGGCTGCCAGAAATAGACATAGCAATTTATGTTGTAAGTCTTACTTTATGACCCTTCATCATATAAATGGCCAAGCTGCTATTTGAGCAGTCTCAATGTCAGTCATGTAGAAATAGATTGTAGGTTTACTTAAGTTTGTATTGTGGAGTAGTAATTTTGTGGGGTAAAAAAGTAAGTTGAAGGGGGTATTTGTGTATTGTACTGTGCACTGTAGACTTCAGTCACCAGTCACCTCAAATCAATATAATGCACCTGTATTTTTCACAGATACAGAGGAACAGAAAAGTAAACACACACACACAGACTGACAGAAAAGAATACAAAAACTAAAAACTTAACCATGAACATGCTGGATTGCATTGATTCCACAAAGTGATCCTGGGACATATACAGTTTTCAACCATCAACCTGTCATTGACATTTAAAAAGAGTCAATTTCACCCATTTCTCTTCACATTGTTCTGCCTGTACTATTAATCTATGTGTTAGTTGTTCCATCACATACATCTCATTCACAATTTTCAGCCATTCAACTCGAGTTGGGGGACCTGGTTTATACCATATTTTTGTAATGGCTTTTTTACAGGCCGCTATCAAGATGTTGAACAAGTATCTGTCTGATCTTGCCACAATATTTCCAGCCATATTACCAAAATACAGTACTGTACATAAACTAGGTACTTCGTAACCCAGGATGCTGGTCAAAGTCAAGTGCACATCTTCCCAAAACTGAATAATGTCTGGGCAGAGCCAGAAGACATGAGCATGATCTACATTTACAGCACCACATTCTCTCCAACATGGTTGGGACACTGATACAAATTTGCTCCTAAGTTTGGGAGTAATAAAAAATCGTATTATATTCTTCCAACAGTGTTCTCTCCATGAACGTGATGATGCAGTAGATTGCTGGGTTCTCCATATATGTAGCCAATCTTCCTCAGAAATATTCACACCCAACTCTTTTTCCCATTTCTGCTTGACATATAGGATTGAATTTACTCTCCATTAATTGCTGATACAATGCAGATATTATTCTGTATCTCCCTGAGTTGTATGTTCCTATTACAATTGAAATTACACCATTTTTGTCCTGGTTTGTATTAGGTTTTACCTCCCTCTCAAAGTAGTCCCTTCGTTGCAAATATCTGAATTGATCCCGGTTATACAAAGCAAACTTTTCTTTCATCTGCTGAAAACTCATGAAATTACCCTCTTTTGTTACTGTACACAGTGCTGTTATTCCATTTGGTATCCACTGTCTGAATCTCTGGTCAAAAGTGTTTGGAATGAATTGTTCGTCATAGGCTGCCCACCTAAGTAGTCTGAGATCACGCTCTAATTTATATTTACGTGTGGTGTCATACCACACTTTGAATGTAAATTGGGTGATCCTGTCCATCTGTTTAATTAAATCTTTAGCGTCCTTACCACCCCCAATGAGAGCACCTGTATTTTTAAGGATTATTTGGTCAGTTGTCAATTGGTTGGTACATTTTTGGGTAATGTGCAAGCAATCATATATGTCAGAAATTATTACAAGGAATTAGCACTGAATAGCACTTTGTTGGGTTCTAGGTCACCTGACATCACTACCTCTTTTTTGACACCTGCATAATAGTCATTCTACTCAGATACTATACTATATATCTTTTAGATGACACAAGTGTATGTGGTCAAATTAGTAGTGGCTGAAATAGAATATATCTCGCTCTATGTTTTAGTGCCATCACATGGTAACTCACATGTACTGTAACAAGCATGCTTCTTACTGATTCAATGAACAAACTCAAAAGTAAAAAATACACTGACTGCTAGACATTCAAAGTTATTCAAATGATCCATTGAATTATTTCACATTTAAATAATGAAAAATGAATACACATGCTTTTATGCGTAATGTATGGATTCGTCTTTGTAAAATCGTAAAATGTCACATCACTTTGAATGAAATAAAGTCTGGATAAAAATATGTTATGTATATATTTAAACAATCCCCCATTAATACATTACCTTTAGTTCTGACATGTGAGTCTGACTTTGGAACAATGGACTACAGGTGTTTGAGATGACATTGCAAAAGTGTAATCAGAATACAATTTAATCGCCAAGTAGTTTACATGACATGGGCTGGTGCATACAATAAACATAAGAATTCAAAAATTGTGTGCCGTCTTTAAATATAAAAAGTAAGAAATGTATTTTTTTTTTTAGATATTTACATCAAAATACGAACAAACTGTACAGTATTCAATCAAATATAAATACAAAGTAACAAGAGTGCAGTAGGCTGTGTGTCAGAGGAGCGTTAATGTAACGTCAGTGTTTATGTGTGAGTTAGTGTCAGTTGGGGATCCTGGGCCTTGTTGATGAGGCCAGCTGCAGACAAAAAGAAACTGTTCTTGTGGCATGACATTTTGGTCCTGATGGACCGCAGCCTCCTGCCCAAGGGGAGTGGCTGGAACAGTGTGTCCAGGGTTGGAGGAGTCGGCCACAATCTTCCTCTCTCGCCGCAAGGTCTTAGAGGCGTGCAGGTCCTCAAAGGATGGCAGATTGCAGCCGATCACCTTCTCGGCAGCTCAGATGATAAGCTGCAGTCTGCTCTTGTTACCAGTGCACCATCATTGTCTTTGGCAGGTTGAACTTCTTCAGCTGCCGCAGGTGCTGGTTTCTCTGCAGGCTCTTTCGGCTTAGATTTATTTGACTTGAATGTCTTGGTGGTAGCCTTTTCTGAGGACTCATCCATCGATGCTTTCAAGGTTGCCAACTGGGTTTGAAGCTGTGCTATTTGTTTTTTCATTTTCTTTGTACCCGCATCAGGGTTGTCTTCTGCAGCAGCAGCTGCTATGTCTTTCTCATCAGTGTCAAAGTCGTACACATTCAGGGAGTTAGACTGGACTTTAATTTTGGGACATCCAAGATGTTGTCTCATGCGCGGGACTTGGCAGTTTGCTTGTCCTCTTCAATTCGTAGGACGAGCAACAACTCATTCAAAATTATGGTGGATTATACTTTTTTTGATCCAGCTGGAGATTGGTGATGAAGCTGCAGAACTGTTTCAGCAGTTGGCAGTCTGAGTCTCCAGCCTCAATACCATTTCACTTTTCACACATTGCCAATGTAGCCTGTAGTCGATGTAAGTAAGCAGAAGGTTTTTTACCTGCGTTTTGGTTGGTGTTTAGGAATGCTGCAAAGAGTTCATCACCATCATCCACTGTACCATAAGCTGAGTCAAGAACACTCAGATATTCTCGGGAACTGGACAGAGGCCCTGCCCTAGATGTTTCACAACATTGGCAGCTCGAGGGAGCAGGCTTTCTGAAATCTTTCTGACCACTTGTTTGTCAGAGACTGTGGTATCTGTGAGGTAAAACTCTGCATTGCTACGCCAAGTGTCAGAGTTCCAGAGAAAAGCCTCCACTTGGAAAAGCAGTAAGGTGTTGATGACATATCTTTTCTCTTTACGATGTGTTCCACCACCACTCTTTAGTTGTTCAGGTGATAACTGGTTGGTTGCTCTACCACCACTAGGTGGAACGTCACCTTGGACTGAGAAGTTGGCTCATTTGGGGTCTGGTCAGTTACTGGTGCTGCCACTGTATTTGTATCAGGGGTATACAGTCGGGATATGTTGACTAAGGGGTCTTCATGCTCAACTGGGCGGTCCTGCTTTGCAGAGCGTTGAATTCTAGCCAACTCCTCTAGCAGTACTTTCTCAAAAGCTGTACCACTCATTTTTGCTACATCTTTTAACTCAGAGAAGTAGGACTGAGTTAAGCTTGATCCTACATTAGCAGTATAAATGCTAGACAAAAGCTGAATTTGTAATTTTAGGATCAGAATAAGGCCTGTGACATGGTAAGTCACTCTGGAGTGTTTGAATGGCTTTGCCAAATTGAAATTCAACAACAGCTGTGTTCTAAATCAGCCTCAGAACTTTTTATTGTTTATTGTTAAAAGCATCCCCATTAGCTGTCACCAAAGGGGTGACCTAGTGGTCCCTCTGTGTTTCACGGCAGCGCTCAGCTGAAGTGCATATGCACCACTTTTTCTCCTGTAATATTAACGGACAGTGGGGTTAAATGTTCAATGTATGGACTGGCTATTTCATTCAAATGTATGCAGTTTGTCCCCACACCAATTGTATACGCTGCTAAAGCCGTGTTGCTTTTTTCCGGAATATGTGCTCAGATTGACCATAAACTCTCAATAAAACTTAGATCTGAAGTGTGGTGAAGTAGGACAAAAAATGTTGTCGCCAGGTGCCATGGTGGATCCTAGTATCGGAGCTCCATTGATGTTGGCTTTTAATAGTTCTCATGCCCACGCTTAACTCCGAGTTGACGTACTCCAAGTTGAGTTAACAAATTCAAATCATCTTTTCTGGAACCGAAAAGTCGGAGTTTCACATTTTAGAGTACTCAACTCAGAGTTCAGGGTTAGGCTCAGTTTGTTAAACCCGCTACCTGGAATACCACCAGGGACAGATAATGAAGGGCCTGTGTTTTAGATTTGGGTCTCAGGTTTCTCTGTATTACAGCTGGAAGATATTGGGTAATCTAAAATGGTGTTGTTAGTACTGATCCAGAATTTAATTTCAGCAAGGCCAGCTTTGTATTAGCTCAAGTTGAGGAAACAGTCGTGGCTGAAGTGTTTGGCGCAGACATACAAAACTTTGGGAAGTTGTGTCGGCGCATTTCCAGACAAAATAAAATTAAGACACTGGGTCTTCAGACGCTTGGATGAAGGAACTGTAATAATACTTTTGTTTTCCTTTGTACATCCAAACTGAGCAAATGTAATGCTTCGTTCGTTTGCAAGCCATGATGTCTCTCGAGGATAAAAACACTTGCACGGTAGTAGCTCAGTTTCTTATGGGCGGGCAAAGCAGAGAGAGGGGAGGTAACCTTCCCTATTGTGACGTCACAATAGGGGATTTTCACAACCGAGCATTTGAGCTTTAATTTTCTCAAAGGTGGAGAAGATTACCCAGGGCTTGGTTTACACCTATCGAAATTTCTAGCCACTGGGGGACTAAAGGCAGGCTATGGGAACTCTTATTAATGTTAAATAACCTGAGAGAGCTGTCAGGAGAGCTTTCAGGAGAGGCAGAGGAAAGAAAGTAAAACCTGTAAGTTGATCTTCACAGTTGTTATTATGTAAACATGGTTACATTCATAATAAACATATAGTGTGCGTACCATGTTGGTTACCAATGGTGTCCTGGAGCTCTGAGCACATAGAGTAGAAGTTCATCTGAAAGGATTTTCTTTTCTTTTTGAAGGATTGCACTGTGGGTGAGAAGACCAAAGGTGGAATCTCTCATGCAGAGAACATCATCTCCATGAATGCAGCTGCATCTTCTGTGAAGAATGGAGATTGCTGATCAGTGTCCCACTACTCTGTAATCCACATGAATTATTAATCATTAATTAAACATTTGTTGCATTTGATTTGGCTTTTTGACATTTGCTATTTTCATCTATTACAGTTTTTTACAGTCGCTAGGACACATTTCTCAATACTTAAGTCACATTTTCAAAACTCTTCACACAGTCAGCACAACAGAATGTGGGCTAAACTGTAGCGTCACTGTGTCCAATCCCGACCGGTTTTTAGCTAACATTCTGATAAAATGCCACTTCAAATATTGATAAAAATAATCGTATCACGTTTTCAGCTGATTTACTGGTTTCACGTTAAGTTTAACTTCTTACCTTTCGAGCTAAATATTGTAAAAAAAAATTGAGTTAGCTTAACCTTTACTAGAGCCGGTCAAAAGACACTGGCGCCGGTAAATTAGCCGTGCGCTACCCTTGTCCAAACCCGACCGCACTTCTATCCTCGTAGTAAACACTCGTCGCTGCTGTTTTTACGGGGATATTAACTTGATCCAGGGTCACCAAACTGACCATCAATGCTGTCAACATATCCGGGGACGTTGTTATGTCCTCCACAATAAGATATCACGCTTCAACATCTCCAAACTATGCGATAAAATCTCAATTTGACTGTATACCACCACCTGCTGGATGTTTTGTTGAACTATTCTCAAAGTTTGCTAGCCCCCATCCCTTCCTCCCCTCGACTACAGATCACATCACACATGTTCGTGTATTTTCATTGGCTAGACAAAGTAGTGTTAAGCTAGCGTTGAAATACACTCATAGGCTAACCCATATAGTAGCAGTACGATGACAACACAGACACACTTGTCAGAGTAAAAATCGTCGCCCAAGCGTCGCCCGAGCAGGCATGAAAACGGGTCAGGGGTGAAAAAGGTGAGAAGGATATTACCCCTCTAAGGGGGTCCGGGTGCATGCTCCCCCATAAGAAACATTTAAATATTCCATATTTTAAAGCATCAATCTGATGTATTTTGAGATACTTCTTTTGCCAACCTGGGGAGAGCTGGAGAAACGTAACTTTAAGCCATGAGTCAAAAATTATTATGGCCTCCTTACTAAGTATTATGCAAGCCATTTCATGCCAGCCTGTCACTGGGTCTAACATTTACAGTATATGAGGCACAATGTGGTAAGGGCACCACAAATGGCTTAATGCATAACCCCCACAAGAGATGGTGGACATGCTGTAACTTAACTTGTCTACTCTTCCATCATGATTGTTAGCCAATACAAGTACCAGCGTACTTTAAAGTCAAAATGCGTATCCGCTACACAAATTGCGTACAGGTTGGCAGGTCTGCTTATTGATAGAACGACAGGGACGGACTGGGAGTAAAAATAGGGCCTGGACTTTGATCCACACCGGCCCACCAGACCCGTCCCGTATACGCCACCACAGAGAGCGCCCTGCTAATGCATGCAAATTCTGCCTGATGTGATGCTAGTTAGGGACTCCCATGCTTAATGCGGGCGCGCTTAGCGCGCGAGCGAATTTTTTTTGGTCAGATTTGAGCAAAAAATTGTTTTTGGAGCTTGAAACAAACAAACATAGCCGTTTGTCCAATTGGTAAAATGTTGTCTAGTGAAAGTAATTACGTTTACGTTTCTTAGCCTGGTTTTCCATCTTTATATTGTCTCAAATTAGCTTTCGATCTGTCAGTGTCACTGATGTGTGTAAGCGGCACTAAGGGCTGCATACATTCATTTGGAATTTTCCACCGGAGCTTTAGCTAGCTGGCTAACGTTGCGTTCTCTCCTGCTGTGTTCAATGACTCAATTCATCAAGCTGTAGCTAACGTTAGCTAATTCTATGTCAACAGAGCTCCTGGGTAACTTAACTTAGATATACCAGAAAATATAAAAATGATTGAAACCATCATTCACCAAATTCAGTCAGGTAAATCGCCGAGGCCAGTGCTTTCAGCTTCTGATGGTGGTCTGCACTGGTGATGCAAGGCCCTTCGCGTTAATATTTCCATGCACTCGCGCTCACTTCTGACACGCGCACCTGTTCGCAGTTCACTGAATGAATATTACCCCCCCCCCCCAAACAATTTCTCATCGAATCTACACGATTCACGTAGGTCACCTATTTTGGTTTCAAAACGACGAATTTCGCCGAAAGGTGAGGAATTTTCATGTCTGCCGAGTGTCGCCGAGTCGTCTTTCGGCCAACGTAACTTTCCTATATTATTTAGACATGTAAACGTCCATATATGTTCATGAAATTTGACACGTAGATTGTTTGGTATGCCTAAAATAATACTACTTACACTTTGCTGGCGATAGCAAAAGAAAATGCTGGCAAAAAGACCGGAAACTTAGTGTCCAAACCCCGTTCGTGTTTGGACAATAGTAGCTTACAGCGGTCGGGATTGGACACATCAGTGACGTTAGATCATTTATCATTGCTTTGGCACAAAATGCATTAAATGACTACATCTTTCAAATTACTGTAGCCTGGCAAAATCGAACCAGCACAGGACACAAATATATTTTTGGGGTCTTTATTCTGGACTATAAAAATGGTGTTCAGATAGATAATGAAAATAAAACAAACCTGGTATCGACCAAGATACTGCAATAGTATTATAATAACGTGTACCACTGGGAGTTCCTTTTTACTTAAAGACTCTAGCGTGCAAAAATAACTATAGTGACTCCTGTATACACAAAGATAATTCACAATTAACATGTGTACATTGATAAACGGTAAATACATGTATTGAGCTTAATACACATAGCTTACTAAGATGTACAGATCCGTATCAAAGAAAATAATAGTTCTACGCCATGCGGCTACATCTGGACAATGTCTGCAGTATCTGTTAACATCCGATGGAACACTAACATCAGTTTACAACATCTTCGGGATTTATAGGCATTTATAGCAAATGCGTGTTCAATGACCGTCAACATAGCTTCGCGCTTTTCTCCAGTTATTTCCCAGAGTTCCTTGCCCCACAGCTGATAACGAAATTCTGACAGTGCCATCTGGTGGCGTTAATAAGTATATACATTATCCCACCTGGCTACATTACATTCATTCTTTTCTCACTTAGAAACAACAACTGCCAAAACTCTATGTACCTACAGGCCAATTTGCACATGCTTACATACTGTTTTCAAAACTGTTAAACTTCAGTTCAAAACAATAACATAATACAAAACTGAATAAGACAGAAATTTGCTACATTTCTACAGTACTATTGTAATGAAATATATATTTCGAATCAAAAGATTTAATGCTATGAAATGATCTCTACGGAAGGGTTGTGCTAGGTGAGGAAAGGGATGCAGAGAGAATAAATAAGCCAACATTTGTATGGGACAATGTGGCATTTCACCACTCCTGTGCAGTCACCGAGTGGTTTGTAGCCCATCCCAGAATGGTGTCACTTTTCTTCCCACCTTACTGTCCGTTCCCCAACCCCATACAATAATTATTTTCCTCATGGAGGTGGAAGGTTTACTGTATGACCACCATCCACATGATCAAATGCCCCTCCTGGACGCAATGAATGCTGGAGGCCTGGACATTGCCAGGGATGGATCAGGCATGCCAGAAGATTCTTTCCTAGGTGTATTGCCCTAGATGACATACAGTAAGATGTGATGTGGATGAGAAGATTAGCATTCCTATTGTATCTGTATCAGTGGATGGTGTGTATACAAATTCTTGTATTCTGAAATTAGTGAAAACAAATATATACAACATATTGAAGCATACTTCAATGTCTGATTCCAATAACATATGAACAGTGAATTCTAAACAGTAGAGAGATGTCCTTGTTTTACATAAGAAAACTTTGTATAATGCTACCTGTTGTTAGTGATTTTTAGGTCATTGTTTTGTGGGTGAGTATGTTTGTTGGCTGTCAACCTTTGCTAGTGTTATGGAAAAATGAGTTGATTTGAGACATGTATGAAGTGATTTGGTGGTTTTAGTGCATTTTGAATGTGCAATAAACTGCTGTGCCGAGCTGAAAGTTGGTTAGGAGAACTGTGTGAAGAGTTTTGAAAAAGTGGCCTAAGTATTCAGACATTTTTCGATTGCTAAAACACATTTCTTGAAACAGTCACCCATTTTCTCAAAACTGTAAACACAAAATCTCATCTTCAAGCACTATTTACAAAACCTCTGAACCCCTTTTGCAAATGAAACTTTCGCCTCAACAGATTTACCTGTGCTCAAAATCAAACACTGCTCTCAAATCATAAACAAAGTGATCAAAATGATATACACTATCAAGCAGTCAGTAAACAATACACCACAAAATAGAAAACACCTTGTTCAAAACATATAGTTCTCAGGGAGAAGTACATTTTTTATCTCTGTACTGTTCTCTCTACGTGTTGTGCTTCCTAGCGTCAACGTAGATTCAACAGCGAGCCAAACTCCTTTTTCAAGAGCCAGGAAAATGAGCCTTCTTGCTCCTTTATTGACTATTAGTCAAGCTGACAACATTGAAATGGAGTGAAACTACGAAATTAAGAGAAAGTAGAAAAATGCTTAATTATAAAATACATACATAACTGATATGCAGCGATTGCGTTTGACTATTTACAACATCCAAAATCATCATCAAAGTTACAATATCACGCATTGTATTTAGGTAATGTACATATTATCATCGTGCAAAACTTACAGTCATTGCTTTCTTTAAGATTCACACAACAGATTGAAAATACATAAAATTGATATTTTGCTATGTGACAGTTGATAGTTGCTATGTGAACGATGCCTGGTTTGTTTACATTCCAAACATCCAAACATTCCAAACATGCTTTGCTTCCTGTACACTCATATCAAAGACATTAAGTATCACGTGAACATACAAACGTTTCAAGAGTAACCCAATACATAAAACATATTATGGACAGAACAAAAACATATCATGGGCAGAACACTCCCCGTCTGGCATTTAATGCCACTAAAGATTCAACAGTCCTCGCTCGACCTTTGACCTTCCTTAGGCAGAAGCAGGACGACCTCAGTAATGGGCCTGAAGAATGTCTTTACTTTATCTTGAGATGCAGTCTTTATTTCAACTTTTCTGACCTTTTTGTCACTGCTTGGAAAGACGGCAGTGACCAGACCCATAGGCCACTCATTGCGGGGGGACTGACTCTCTTTCAGCAACACAACGTCCACGGGCTGCAGATTTCGTGTTGCTGTGTGCCATTTGCGCCTTGGCTGAAGAGTGTGGAGGTATTCATTCCTCCATCGCTTCCAGAACTCATTTGCCAGGGCCTGCACCTGTCTCCACTGACACTTGAACAAGTCCTTTTCGGTGAAAGTGCCGGCTGGAGCAGACAGCCCTGGCTTTTGAGTCAACAGCATAGCAGGAGTCAGCAGCACTGGTGACGAGGGGTCAGAGGAGACTGGAACTAATGGCCTTGCGTTCATTATGGCACACACCTCTGCCATCAAGGTGCACAGCACTTCGTGAGTCAGGTCATTTTGCTTTCTTTGCAGGAGCATGGAGTCAAGTATCCTGCGGGCTAAGCCGATCATGCGCTCCCACACGCCCCCCATGTGAGATGCATGTGGCGGGTTAAACTCCCACGCACAGCCGTTCTTGTGAAGGTGTTTCAGAGTGCTGACCTGGTTTGGGTTGTCCGGTCTCATGCCCAGTTCAGCACTGGCCCCAATAAAGTTCGTACCTCGATCTGATCTCAGCTGCTTTGCTGGCCCTCTCAGGGCAAAAAACCTTCTCAAGGCATTGATGCAGCTGGGTGAGTCCATGTTTTCAATGAGCTCTATATGCACAGCCCTGGTGCACATACATGTGAAGAGTATAACCCACCGCTTACTGTGAGCTGCACCACCTCTGGTGCGTCGAGTGACCACGTTCCAGGGGCCAAACACATCCAGCCCTACGTATGTGAATGGCGGAGATGAGCTCAGACGTTCCGGGGGGAGGTCAGCCATCTTCTGGACCTCGAACTTCCCTCTTAACTTGCGGCAGGTGACGCAGTGGTGGATGACTGAGCCTATCAGTCTCTTGCCTGTAACGACCCACAGGCCGGCAGCCCTCACAGCACCTTCTGTGAAGAGTCGCCCTTGGTGCTGCACTTTTGTGTGATGGTGGCTCACCATTAACTTTGTCACATGACAATTTGGGAGAATGATGGGGTTTCTCACCTCAGGCTCAACAGATGCATGTTTCAGACGGCCGCCAATTCTCAACAGGCCATCGCACATGACAGGATCGAGGTTCAGGATTGTGCTTGACTTGGAAATTGTTCTTTTCTCTTGTAGTGCTGCATACTCTTCTGGATAAGCATCCCTCTGGACAGACATGAGTATGACTCGTTTTGCCGAATCTAGCTCCTCTGGAGTGCGTGGTTTTTTGCACAGGTACCATCTTTTACAAACATTCGGACAAGTCTGACCTGAATGATGTGGCTTGATGGATTAAGCAAGAGACAGCTCTCAGCAATGACTCCCAAGTGGAGAAGCGCTGGAACCGCTCTGAGGAGAGTTTACCTTCACTTAGGTGAGTGGCGAGTGCTGTCAGCTGAGGCCTCAAGTCTGCGTCTGTTTCAGGATCTACTAACTGAAAGGGGTCATGAGTTTCAGGCTGGTGTGGCTTGTATAGGAACTCTGGTCCTGTAAACCACGTGGTGTTGGTGAGTTGTGACGCAGGCACTGACCTAGTTGCCAGATCAGCTGGATTTTGATCCGTAGGTACATAGTGCCACTGCTGAGGGGATGTGGTTTGTCGGATGCGGTGAACTCGGTTGTGTACATACACAAAGAACTGCTTAGACTCGTTGTGTATATATCCTAAAACCACCTTGCTGTCACAGAAAAACTTCACTGCATCTGGCTTGTGGTCGAGCTCCTCCAGGATCAGTTCAGCCATTTCCACTGCCAGCACAGCGCCACACAGCTCAAGGCGAGGGATGGTTGGTTCTGGTTGAGGAGCCAGCTTTGCTTTTCCAAGCACAAAGCCCACTCTACACTGGCCATCTGTTGTGATGACTCTCAGGTAAGCCACCGCGCCGATGGCCCAGCAAGAAGCATCTGAGAAAAGACACAGTTCAGTGTGTATGGTGTTAGAGAAGGACTGCTGTGTGTATGAGCGGGGGATATGGAGGCTGCTCAGATCTTGCAGTGATTTTCTCCATGTTTCCCACTTGTTCAGCTTGTCTGCAGGAAGTTTAGCATCCCAGTCGTGGACCTCTGTGGAGAGTTCTCGCAGCAGTGCACGTCCCTTGATGGTCACAGGTGCGGCGAAACCCAGCGGGTCAAAAAGACTGTTGACTGTGGATAGGACTCCACGGCGGGTAAACGGTTTGCCGCTGACGGCGACCTTGAATGTAAAGGTGTCAGAGTCAATGTCCCAGCACAACCCCAGGCTTCTTTGCATTGGCAAAGCTCCGTCTTCCAGGCCCAAGTCTTTCAAGCCTGCAGCCAGGTCTTCAGGTGGGAAGGCTTGCATTACTGTGACACTGTTTGAGGCTATCTTATGCAGTTTGAGGTTTGACTCTGCCAGCGATGCTTGAGTGCGCCTGAGTAGATCAATGGCCTCAGACTCAGACGGCAGTGAGACGAGCCCGTCATCTACATAAAAGTGTCTCTCCACGAACTGGCGTGAGTCGGATCCATACCTCTGTTCGCCTTCCTGGGCCGCTTTTCGAAGTCCATATATAGCCACCGCGGGCGACGGGCTGTTGCCAAACACATGCACTCGCATGCGGTACTCCACCACCTCCTTCGTCAGGTCGTTATCCTTATGCCAGAGAAATCTTAAGTAGTCTCTGTGATCTTCTCTCACAAAGAAGCCATAGAACATTTGTTGGATGTCAGCTGTCAGTGCAATGAGTTCTTTTCTGAATCTGATCAGTACTCCGAGGAGGGAGTTGTTCAAATCAGGACCAGAGAGCAGGACACTATTGAGAGAGTCTTCTTGTGCACTCGAGTCAAACACAACTCTAATCTGACCCGGCTTTTGGGGGTGGTACACCCCGAAAATGGGTAAGTACCATCACTCTGCATTCACCTGGAGGGGGGCTGCTTGTTCTGCGTGTTTGTTTGCAAAGAGTTTTTCCATAAAACTAACAAACTGTTCTTTCATTTCAGGTTTTTTGTTCAGTGTGCGCCGCAAGGAGTGTAGACGAGAGAGGGCCTGAGCACGGTTGTTTGGGAGGCGTGGCCTGGGTGACCTGAATGGCAGGGGAGCAATCCAGCTGTTTTGTTCATCTCTTTTGAATTCTGTGTGCATGACATGCAAGAATGTCTCATCTTCAAAAGACAGAGCATGTTTGTTGTCATTTGCTGTTCTCATGAACACGTCAAGTCCAAGCTTGTCCTCAGGGCGCATGTTGACGAAAGAGTGGCTAGAAAGGTCATGTCTTTGCTCCCCGCCGTAGCTTGCCTTGTCTTTGACGTGTATGTGATTTTGACACGGTGTCAGGTACGATGGACGTCCGTTCTGCAGGACATTTGTCTTGAAGACAGCAACAGTGGGCTTGCGGGCACTGTCAATGCAAACTTCCCCAACTATGACCCACCCCAAGTCCAAGCGTTGGGCAAAAGGCGCATTGTTAGGGCCATTAATCTGTTGTCTCACTTTATGAACCCGGATAAGGTCTCTCCCTAATAAAATGAGAATCTGTGCTTTAGGGTCAAGCTTTGGGATATGAGGAGCCACAGACCTCAGGTGAGTGTGGGAAAGAGCAACCTCTGCTGTGGGGATTTCTGACCTGTTGCTCATGATCTCATTGCACTCAATGAGTGGGGGCAAATCCAGACACACTGGGTCGTCGGCAGCTTCTATTTGGAAACTGACGGCTTTCCTCCCAGCCATTTCAGTGGTGCCAGCGCAGGTCCTAAGCAGGTAAGGTGCAGGGTTACTGCGGATGCCGAAGAGCTGGAAGAACTCAGACCTGGCCAGCGAGCGGTTGCTCTGGTCATCAATGATGGCGTACATCTTCACAGCACGTTGTCTTTCGCCTCGTGGGTAGACTTGCACCAGGCATATCTTTGCACAGGATCGAGCCGGGAGACCATCTCCGCAGACCTCTGTACACCTGGAAGTCACCTCTGATGGAAAGCTGTGTTGCTGTTCTGTGTATGGCTCTGCCACAGGAAACGCTGCTGGTGACAGGGTGGTGTCTGGATGCATGGTTGTGCAGTGTTCCTCACTTTCACACTCGTTGCATTTCAGCTTCGCTGTACATTCCTTGGCCATGTGAACAGCAGAGCAGCACCTAAAACATCTTCTATATTCTTTTAGTAACCTTTTACGTTCTGTGAGCGGCTTCATTCTAAAACCTCTGCATCTTTCCAGAGGATGCGGCTTGTCATGAAGTGGACAGTTCTTAGTTGGATCCCTTACTTCTCTCTCTGCTCTGTAAGTCAGGTGTGCATTAGCTGTTGCTGCCACGTCGGTTTTGTGGACAGATATGGCGGTCCTCACACTCTCCTTTTTCCCTGCAGCCCTTTCGTTGTGATGATGATTGTTGCTGTTGTTGGTTAGGATAAAGCTGGGGTCATTCCTGGCCTTTGCCTCGCAGCGGACGAAGTCAACGAAAAAGGAGAATGGGGGATAGCAGACTCTGTGCTGTTCTTTATATCTTGAGCCAGTAGACAGCCATTTATCTTGTAGGTTCTGTGGCAGCTTTTCGACTATGGGGTTGATTCCCCGTGGCGTGTCGAGGTAACTGAGGCCAGGTAAGTACCCATCTGTTTGGGCTGAGAGCAGCTCCAGGAGCAGGTCACTAAGCTCTCTCAGCTTGGAGTTTTCTCTTGAACTGAGGTGAGGGAAACAGTCCAGCCGCTTGAATAGTGCACTCTCTATCACTTCCGGGGTGGCATAGCACTCTTGAAGTCTTGTCCAAGACAACTGCAGTGCAGCTTGGGGATTAGAGACATACACTGCTCGGATTCTTTTAACATGGTCTGAGGACTCCTTTCCCAGCCATTTAATGAGCAGGTCTAGCTCTTCACTAGCTGTTAACTCTAGGCCCTGAGTAGCATTACAAAAGGAGGACTGCCATGCTCTAAAACTTTCAGGCTGATCATCAAATGTATTTAGCCCTGTTGTAACTAACTCTCTGCGGGCCAGATACTTAGCAAAGTCCATCATGTCAGGAGCCCGACTGACAGGAGGAGGGCTCTGTGTGTCATTCCTAGGTGAATGGTCTTGGAAGACTACACGTTTGCCTAGGGAGCAGCCTTGTTGCTGACAGACTCTGGATGAAGAGTCAGAGTATGAGGTGAAGCATCGAGGTAGATGGGGCTGGTGCTCTGACGCAGGTAGGTACTCACTGTGCTGTGTGGCTGAATGAACAGATCGGGCATCGTGGGCAGATGTAGGGCTTAACACAGGGGTGTGTCTCGATGGTGGTGACTCTTTGAGACTGAGAGGAGATCTGTCTGGAAGGGGAGTATTGGGGTTGAGGCTTGCCTGTGCATGCTGAGCCACGTACGCCTCCGTCCGCTGCTGTAGCTCCAGTGGTGTGATGGCGCTCTTGGGGCTGAGCATGTCGTCATACTCCATCTCAGCTGCCGCCTCTAACACCTCAGCCTCTGCATTGGCAGCAGCCGCTGCCTTTTCAAGTTCAAGTGCTTGCAGGTTCGCTTCCAGTGTAGCCTTTTCCAGGTCCAATCTAGCTCTCTGCATCTTTAGCTCTAGCTCCTGCTGTGAGAATGCAGCTCTGGTGCGCGCGGCTTCAGCTACGCCTCTGGCTCTCGCTGCTGCGCCGGCTACTGAGCACTTGGAGGCAGATGAGTGCCTGGATCCGGACACTGATGGTGCATTTTCTGCTGCTTGGGTCTCCATAACTAGCATAAATCTCTTTGATGGTAATGACTTTTCACTGTACTGTTCTCTCTACGTGTTGTGCTTCCTAGCGTCAACGTAGATTCAACAGCGAGCCAAACTCCTTTTTCAAGAGCCAGGAAAATGAGCCTTCTTGCTCCTTTATTGACTATTAGTCAAGCTGACAACATTGAAATGGAGTGAAACTACGAAATTAAAAGAGAAAGTAGAAAAATGCTTAATTATAAAATACATACATAACTGATATGCAGCGATTGCGTTTGACTATTTACAACATCCAAAATCATCATCAAAGTTACAATATCACGCATTGTATTTAGGTAATGTACATATTATCATCGTGCAAAACTTACAGTCATTGCTTTCTTTAAGATTCACACAACAGATTGAAAATACATAAAATTGATATTTTGCTATGTGACAGTTGATAGTTGCTATGTGAACGATGCCTGGTTTGTTTACATTCCAAACATCCAAACATTCCAAACATGCTTTGCTTCCTGTACACTCATATCAAAGACATTAAGTATCACGTGAACATACAAACGTTTCAAGAGTAACCCAATACATAAAACATATTATGGACAGAACAAAAACATATCATGGGCAGAACAATCTCAAAACATATTTCATATTTATCCGTCATTGTCTTTTGATGAACGAAAACGTGTTCTATCATAGTAGCTCAAAATTGATCAGAAATTACTACTCTGCTTTGCTCTTTGCAAAATGTTTTGTTCTTTCTTCTTGTACCCCTAAACAGTACTGTTCCCTGCATCTCACTACTCACAACTCACTCTTGTTCTTTGTTGATATGAACCTGCAACCAGTCAAAATCTATTGAGCAGTCAGTACTGTCACTGTAACAAATGGAAAGCAAAATGTTCAGGGCCATACAATTTGTTCATTGTACAGCCTACAATGCACTATACTACAGTATACAATACTAAAATGGACAAAAATCAAAGGAGTAAACATGTGATCAATGTGCTTCTTCTTGTCTTTGGGCTGGGTCAGGTCAGAGCACTTCGTCAACATCACAAGCAATATTTTCCCACCTTCAACAACCTGTTTGCTCTCTGAACTGGCTTATATTGGTTGTGTCACATCATTTGAAACAAGTGAAATCAATTTTGAATGGTTGTGTTTTGTCAATGACATGTTTTCTCTATTTGTATTTGATTGTTGCCATTTGTGTTTACCAGGATGCATGACATGTGCATTAGAGTGCAGAATGTGTTTTGAGAATGAGAATGTTTTGCTGAAAAGTCTAAGTGAGATCTGCAAAGTGTTTTACCATGTGAAATGGTTTAAGGTATTGACAACAGACAAGCACAATTAGCTAAATGAGTTCAGGCAACTGAGAACTTTGTTCAGCCAATGGGTTTTAGTGTTTTAGCAATTGAGAAAAACTGTATTAGGAGGATTATCTTATGGGAAAAAAGTGGCGATTCCTACTACATGATGAGACTGCTTTTTATTTGCTTGGTGTGACATTTGTATGTGGGGCCATGGGCAGGGGTTATTATGAGTATGGGAATTCATGACTCAGCTTTACAGTTTTTTCCAATTGCTTAGACACAAAAATGTCAAATAACACACAGTTAGTGAAATCTGACACTCAAGGAGCACAACAGAAGGCCAGACCTGCACAACTATAAGCACATTCTCATCCTCACACTATTTGCAAAATACTACACACCTTGTTTTGCAAATCACTAAACACACTTTTCTACATTAGACACAGAAATGTAAGATTATGTCACTTCATTGCCTTTTTTAGACACTGCCTTGTAAAATGCCACACGTGAACAGATGGATCAAACACGGGCGTCAGGTGTACAAGCACTAAAGTGCTAAACTGTAAACATACCAATCAGGTGTAAGCACTATAAAAAGGCAACAGGTCAGTGTACCTGTCCTCATCAAAAATGGAAGGCAATGTTGCAGGTAGAGGAAGAGGGAGAGGTAGGATGAGAGGGGGGCCCATGGAGGAAGGTAGGGAGAGGGAGAGGTAGACCTGGAGGCCGTGGAAGAATAGGGACAAATTTACAGTATCTAATGAAATTCAAACAACATTGACCATTGGTTGACCATGTTGTGAACCATGGGGCAACATTGAGAGAGGCTGGACAGAGAGTTCAGCCCAACCTCAGCAGATATGCAACAGTAATTTGGACATTTCGACAAGAGCACAGGTGAAAACTACTATTCTGTACTGTCTACAGTACAGTACAGTAAAATGTAGCTACATGTAGCTACAGCTATATGCACTACATCAGTACTTTTTTTGTACATATTCACTGCAGTCCATGATTGAAATCATGTACTGTATTTCATTTGCTGTATTCTTTCTTTTGTCTCTACAAATGTATTTGGTGTGTTTACAGACTACTATGTAGCCAACAGTATTTGATTTGAAATATGTTCAGATTTTCTGCACAAAATGCAACCTTTACGTAGGCAATGTGGAAAAATACAGTAAATATTTTCAGCAGTGTGCAGTACTGGTCTTGTTGGTTGTGTTTGGTCAACATATTCATGTACTTGTACGTACTCTACTGGAACAATATCTCTGACAAAATCAAGCAGGTTCTATCATTAGAAAAGAATAGTTAGTGTAAAAGTGTTTTACATTTTTCACTACAGTGTGTAACTGATTCAAACAGAGTCCAATTTTATGAACCATGTGTGTGGCATACGGTGACAGAAATGTTTTTTTATACATGATTGTATAGTTTTGAACGAAGTGTTTCATTTTGCAAAAGATTGGAGGTGTTCTGCTACTTGTGTGTCTAGTTGTGTGAATCGTGTGTTGTGTTTTGACAAAGTGAGCCCTGTTTTCAAAATTGTGCTTAAGTAATTGGAAAAAACTGTAATGGTATCCTTTAAAGTGCTCATTTCAAATATGACTCAATTGATTACATCGATTTGGTGTTAAACTCAGCAGGAAGAGGAACTTCTTCCTCCCCCTGAGCCTAGGGCCTCCACTTCAAGGCCAAGACAAAGACACAAGGTTTAAGCAATGAACCTTGAAACACAGTAGTCAAATGGACACCTTCAACTTTTTCCAAATGTACCTTGCAAAGGGACAATGTTCTTTATTCGTTTCAGGTTGGAGCAGACAACGTGAGGGCCCTGTATAAAAGAACCCTGGAGCTCGATATAGAGTATAAGAGGCTTTTAATAAAAATAAAAAACAAGGCTGGAGATAGAAAAACTGGAATATGAGAAGAGATAGTACATGACTACATTTACATTACATTTAGTCATTTAGCAGACGCTCTTATCCAGAGAGACTTACAGTAAGTACAGGGACATTCCCCCGAGGCAAGTAGGGTGAAGTGCCTGGCCCAAGGACACAACGTCATTTGGCACGGCTGGGAATCGAACTGGCAACCTTCAGATTACTAGCCCGACTCCTGAATGAATGACTGAATGAATGACACTAAACTTAGTTACACTGACATTCTTTTTCTGTGTTCCTAGGAAAGGGAGAACACATGAGGATGTATTTTAACTTTTTTCTACGTTTTTATACCTTTTTGTGGCTTTTTTGTTGTGCCTTTTGTGGGGGTTTTCACAATTTCTTTCTTTCAATGTCTTATTTATCCTTTTTGAAAAATGCTATGAAAGTGAATGAAACATCCAAATTCAATGAAAGTAGTGAAATGATCATTTATTTAACTCGTGAAGAGCATTGTACGGTACCATACACATTGTCGGTCTCTAAATCTTTCTCTAAATTATTTTAATTCTAAGCATTGCTAGTCTATGTACCTTTAGCATAGTTAGATCTTCTATAGTTAGAATCTTCCTTAAACTATATGTTTAATGTATGCACCTTCCTGCCAAAGCAAATTGCTTGTCTGTGCAAACTTTCAATGGCGATTAAAACCCTTTCTGATTCTGATGTTCTGGCTCTTCTGAGCGCACCTCTCCGCGCACCAAGCTCCACAGGATCTTCTATGAACGGTGACACCATTATCCTCAAGAATGAGTTAGTGGGCGGGGCTTTTATACCAGTTGATCTCTGATCTCCAACTTAACCTGCTCCCGACCAGGTTAGCCGTTCAGCATGTGTTACCATGGCGATCTACTCCGGTAACAAGTGATCCACCGTCGTGATACAGAAAACCCTGGGATGAACCTGAAGTTACCTCGCTAACGCCAAATCTTGATTCGTAGTACATGCCCCTGGTATCTCCGGCTTCCACAATGTTGCTAAAACAAAACCCTCACAAAGGGCAACCAAACACGAAACAAACAGTGGCACAGATATACAGCTGAAGGGATGACAGGATTGGACGATGGGAACAGGAACCAGCTGAACATGATACAGGGAGGGAGGAGTCAGTGATGAGTGGCAATAAGGGTGATTGGCGCCACCTGTACAGAAAAGACACACAGAACCAAAACAAACACACACACAACACATGACAGGACTGGGGGACGTGACAGCTGGGATGAGTCCTCAACTTGGGAGAGGAGTAGAGGAGGTGCTAATCAGCTGAGGGCGCATCTGTGGTACGATTAAGAGAAACTCAAAAAGGGTCGGTCTGTCTGTAACACGTGCGTAACACGAAGGAAGCAAACGCTGCAAACTTTAGAACTTCAAACTCTGCCATTATCCTTTATGAATGTCATTAGGCAGCTTCTCTCCTCTGCACCAGCTTCTTCACACACACTCATTCACACACCCTTAGAACTATTAAGTAATGGTTGCTTGCCACTGGCTGGTTGCAATAACAAGGCTATCTATCGGAGGAAGCGATACATGCAAGGCAGGTGCCTATTCCTACTGAACAGGGCAGCCTGGATGTGTTCATAGGAGGGCATCTCTGTCAGGTCCTCCAGTGCTGCTACAGCCGGTTTGCTGCGAAGCATTTTGTCTGTGACCCTCTTAATGTCGCTAGCAGGGACATTACCTGAGAAAAGGAAAGTAGATGAGAATGCACCTCCAACATTATTAATATCATGTTTGACTTTCCCCTTTTAATGTCAAAAGTTGTATAAATTGGCAACACTGAGCTAGAAGTTGGGTGGGTAGAGAAACTGATGGTTAGAGCTACAGTAGCCTATATCTATAAGTCAAGACTACATCTACTACAAATACAGTAGAATTTTCATGACACTACGAGACAGCAGCACTCACTAATGAGTAGGGATGTGTATTGATAAGATTTTAACGATTCAGACTCCTTATCAATTCCTCCTTATCGATTCGATTTATCGATTCTCCCCTCTACAGCCAACTAGGTCTGTGCGTCCTGCACCCCCCCCCCCCCCCACACACACACACACACACACACACTCGTTCTAAACGAATTTCTCAAACTGGCTTTGACTGGCTCTGAAATGAGCTAATACCTACCACCTCTAGGCCTCTTCAGGCCTCTGTTTTCAAAACTAAATCTAGTCGGAGATAGAAACTTTCAGTTTCCTTGTGTTCAAGCTTCTATTACTCAACACCAGTAGGACTTACAGGGGTCCTAACAACAGGGGAAATAACTTCAGTGTCACCTTTCAAAAGAGACCATACATGCATGTACTCCAAATTGTTCAACAACAGCTTTCAATGTACTTTGGGTATGTTGTTTAGGCATTTTCAGGCACATTTAACAGGACTATTAAAAGGTTAAACAATTAAAATGCTAAGTTTAATAATGGATAAAAAATCGATATGCTCAGTTTAATTAATGGGACACGCGAACGTTTGCTGATAACACACGCCGCCCCGATAACGTGAAATGATCAATAAGAACAATATGGGAGACGAATGCCGGAGCTAAAATGTATGCTTCAAACGACAGGACAGAAGATAACTAGATCGACTACACACAATAAAGGCAAATTGCTTCACACAGTAACATGTGGTTGTGATCACTTTTGAGCAGTTTAGCTCTACCTTAGATAGTTAGAGATGAAGCGCCAACGTTAGCTGCGCTGCTGCATGCATCAAACACATGATGTTCCAGTAACTTCATTCCATGCTGTGTGTTCAAATGCTTCTTCACATTTGTAGTATTTCCTCCCTTCGACGAAATACACGTGGCGTTGTTGTCATTTTGTCGTGTGAAATACAACCAAACTTTAGAACGCTTCTTCCTAGTTGCCATGTTTGCTGCAGTCTGTCTGAATAAACGATAAAAGTGTGTGCATGCGCAACGGCACAGAGAATCGTTAACAGAATCGTTAAGGAATTTTGCTAACGATTGCAAGGAATCGATTCACTGGGAACCGGTTCTAAACAAGAACCGGTTCTCGATACCCATCCCTACTAATGAGTGTGCACAACTCATGAGGAAGCTACCTCTTTCCCATGGCAAGAACCTGGCGGCCCACATCCTCAAAGATGACCAACCTCAACTCCAGATTCATCATCAGCATTGACTTGCGCTGAGTCTTGGTTCTCTCCAACTCCATCTGACAAACAAACATATTCAGGGTAATGTACAAATGTCACAAAGCTTTATTGTTCAAACAAATGAGTACTGATTATTGGTTTGTTACCTCTCCTGCAGTTCCAGCCATCTGAATGAACTCTCTGGTTATGATATCCACCATTTGCCAAACCTGAAGCCAAACAACAGCAATAAATTATGCGTTTCATGCTAAAGCTGTAAAATACAGCCACCAAAGTGGGTCTGTGTCTAAGGTTCAGGCAGGAGGACTCAGTAGTAGTATTTACTTGATACTTTATTGCACACGTTACAATACATTATGGTAATACTTGAATTTGGTGTATGGTTCGCACCGTCTCCTGAGACACCGTCTCCTGAGACACCGAACACAGACAAAGGCTGGAGGCCGAGAGCGTCTGTGTTGCACTAGCAATGCAAATGTCGAGATCCCTGCTATATACCCCGCCCTATTATGGAAAGTGTGCCCTGACGCGTGATGACGAGTTGCTAGTGACGCGCTAGGTCTCGCGTCCCCTGCATGAACCGGCTCCGCTTGATTCTCCACAATACAAAAGTATTGCCCGTGCCCCCTTTCTCTCTATATTACAGACGCAACCCAAACACAAAATGCAAATCTGGTTTTGTTTGGTTACTTTTTAAATGTAATTAGTTACAGTTAGTGCATACATGCATAAAGCACATTGTGATAATTCCACCAAAAACTGCAGTTTGGGAACAATGAACCAATTATGTTATTCACTTATTGTGGCCACTAAATGGCAGAGATATAATCTAAAACGATTTACATAGCTTTTTATTAAAGGAACACTGCAGACCCCTAAATAGATCAAAATCATTGTGCCGGTCATGTTTCCGACATGATAGGCACTAAAAACACCTTCTCAGCGCGTTCGAAAATGTTGGGGTGACGTCACTGTACACATTTCTGGTCACTTACTGAGGTTGAGTTAGGAATTACCGAATGCGCTGAGGTGTTTTTAGTGCCTGTCGTGACAGAAACATGACCAGCACGACAATTTTTAGCTATTTAATATTAGTCAATTAGCAGACGCTCTTATCCAGAGCGACTTACAGTAAGTACAGGGACATTCCCCCCGAGGCAAGTAGGGTGAAGTGCCTTGCCCAAGGACACAACTTCATTTTTGCACAGCCAGGAATCGAACCGGCGACCTTCAGATTCCCCAACCGCTCAGCCATCTGACTCCCATCTGTTTAACCCTGTAAGACCCCTTGTTGTAAAATTACAACATCACTTTTAGCCCTCCAAAAAACACATTTGCAAAAAAAAACTATGGGACATGTGGGAAAAACCACATGTACATAGCCAATGTCTCTTATTGTCTTGCCTTGCAATGCCATTGGATACTAAATGTGTATATAGATCTGGCCATAAGGCCATGAACTCATTCCACCAGCAAACTTTCCTGGAAGTTCCTTGTTTCATTTGACTGGATATATCAACATTGAAGTAAGTAAATTCCATGAAAAAAATGTGGGGGTGATTGTTAGAATATGTAGTTCATGTAAATACTAAGAGAATAGTATGTGGAATTAATGCATCACATTTGATTTTAAACTTGTTTTGTCTTTGTTGTAATTTTACAACGTTGGGTGAAAGTGGTAGCTAAAATAGCATGTGCACCTTGCACACTACATGGAGACATTACACTTCTCGAATGTTCAGATACAGGATAAATGTTAGCAGTGAAATATAGTCAACTGTTTTTTTTATTTGGACTTTGTTTATTTGCCCAAATATCTGCTTGTTGCACAAGGCAGATACTGTTTGTGGAATGCTTTGGAGGATGGTTGTTCAGGGACAAGTGTAAATGTTTTGGAATGTGGGGGTTGCATGTATGGTGCATTGTTCAGGGACAGGTGTTAATGTTCTGCAATATGGCGATGTAAGAGGTCTGGGGGGTTGTATCTTCCTTTTAGAATGTTAAGTAAAGGGCACATTAGGCTAGCCAGACAGTATTGTGTGCCTTCAGTGGAATGTATTGCATGATTAGGATTCATTTGCATTGGAATTAGTTATACTTGAACATACTCTAACCATTATTTCCGTTTCAGAATGACACCAGCAAGGAGAGTTTACTTCAGTGTGCATGATGTCATTGATGCTATCCAAAATGGAGAGAGTGATGTTGACATGGAATCAGACACCAGTGATTCGAGTGATGAGGAGGTGGTTGAAAATGACGAGGAAATGGAAAAAGAGAATCAGAGACCCACTGATTGTCCAACTGATGATGATGATGATGATGATGATAAGGACATCAAGCAAACCAACACAAGCCAACCACAACATATACGCTGTCAAATGGTATGACAACAGGGTAGTCACACTTGTCATCCTTTGCTTGCATTGATCCTGTGCAAAAGATTCAACGCTAGAACAAAACCACCAAATCCTACATTGAAGTTGAGAGACTTCATATTGTGGGTGCATACAACCAATAAATGGGCGGTGTGGATTTGCTGGACTCATTTGCAGCCAAAGACAAGTGTAGCCCTTGGTAGGCCTGCCACCAGACTACGCCACCCCTTGAGCTACCCTGGAAGAGCAAGGGGAACTCCAGTCCCAATAATGGTCCAACCTAGGTTCTTTGGCAAAATATAAAATATAAATGTTATTCTTGGTTCTTGTTAAAACAATGTGTCACTTGGTTGTCAAATAGATAAATACATAAACAATACATTAAAGGGATTTCATGGGAGATAACCAAGCCAATGGGCAAGAGTCCCAGAGCCACTGACACCCAGACTAGCAGGGGCCTGCCTCCAATACCACACGTGAAAAGCCTGGTCCTAACCAGACTCTCGTACATTTCATTTGTACAGAGAGTCTGGGCTCGCTCCATTGACAAGCGTTAACTTCCTTGAAGGCGGGTACTCTGTTGAAGTTTAAAACTATTGGATCTGCCCAGAGCCACTCTGGATCTGCCATAACCAATCGCTAGCGTTTGCCTTAGCCAACTCGACTAATGGAGCTAGCTGGAAAATCAAACGAACCCCGTGGGGATCAAAGATTGTTCTTGCTCCGGCTTTAACCTCTGGATATTCGGCAGCGTTGCCACAACGGACCGAATGGCTTTGCTCGCATCTTTCTCTGCCACCATTACGGAACTACAACACAAACTAGCGCACGACATCAACGTCATCGTTCTCAGCCACTCCCTCTGTTCGCAGATTGGACAGGTAGAAAGTTAACCGGAGACATCTGACTTACGTACATCAAGCCCAGACGCAGTACGGAAGCAAAATCTAAATTGAGCGGAAGTACATAGGAGGGCAGAGCCAGGCTATCTACGTAGAGCCTGTCCACTCCCTATTACAGTTTTTCTCAATTGCTAAAACACTAAACCCTATTGTCTGAACCAAATGCTCAGTTGCCTGAACCCACTGATTGAATCAATCACTCTTTTGGCAAAACCATAAGCACTTTTCACCTGTATAGACACAACTTGCCAACACATTTTCATTGTAATGCACCCGTGCTGCATAATGGTGAGCACAGGTGACAGAAGTCAAACACAATTAAAGTACATATGTCACCACTTGAACACAACAACTCAAAATTGATCACACTTGTGGCTAATGATGTGAGGGAACATATAAGCCAGTTCAGAGAGCACTGGTTTGTGAGGCCCTACAATGGATAGAAATCTGAGAGGAAGAGTTTGTGTGAGAGGAGGTTGAGGTGGTCGAGGTGGTCAGCGAAGACAAAGAACAGTAATATCTGATGAAATCAGAGCTACTGTGATTGACCATGTTCTTGTCCATGGTATGAGCATGAGGGAGGCTGGACAAAGGGTACAACCACAAACGCACAAGATTTCTGTTTTGTCTTTTTGTACAAGTGCTAAATTCACAGTTTTGTTTTTTTGTAACATGCATTTAGCCTACAGTGAACAATAAACATGTATTTATCCAGCTTCATGTCCTGAGCATTGTGTTTTCTATTTTTCTACGTAGTGTTTAGTGACTGTTCAGTAGTGTTTTTAATTTTGATTGACTCGGGGCACGATATGACAAGATAGTTCAGTTTTGAGCACAGATTGAACTGTTTTGAGGTGAAAGTTTGGTTTTGCAAGAAGAGTCTGAGGTTTTGTGAATGTAGCTTGAAAATTGGGTTTTGTGTTCACAGTTTAGAGAAAAGGAGAGCAGCTTTCAAGAAATGTGTCTTAGCAATCGACAAAAACTGTAAGCCCCATTGTACCGAATTTGGTTGCAGTTCAACCAGAGTTCCACTGGGGGTGATCGCCGGCATGAGGCAATGAGTCCAGAATGAATGGGAGTCTATGGAGCTAGACGGCTAAATTTGTCTCTTTGCCTGATTGTCGTTGAGAAATCTCAGATTTGATTGTAATTTTTGCAAGTTCAACATGGATTATAGGTCTAAAGTTGAATTAAAGACTACTTATGTCCTTTCGATTTCTTACAGGGTGAGTCTTTGTTGCCCATAACACGCTAGCATTCTGCTAATGAATGCTGATTGTATGACGTCGTTGACATTTTAAAAGTATTTTTAGAAGAAAATAAAAGCTAAAAAAAAAATCTAACACCCAGCAGTGTGTATTTTCTTTGCCTCGCCTTTCGAATGAAACATTCAAATTACTAAACAAAAAATTATATCCTGAAAAACTTGGATGTTGATGTGTATAGCTCAATAGACCTCCATTCATTCTGCACTCACTGGTGAGCGCCCTAATATGGAACCAGAGTGGAACTGCAACCAGTTCAGAAGCCGGAAGTTTCCCGAGAGTGGCAAGCATAGATATATATAAACACTAGATGTCTCGTCCGCGTTGCCGGACAACGGAGTCGAACGTCCGCATATGGCGGCCATCTTGCTACAGGCAACTCGCTCACACATAACATTGTGTTGATGCTATATTTACTTTTTAAATGACCATAACGTGCTCAATTTTCAACCGATTTTGAAACGGTTTGGTTTGTTATCAACGTCAGAGATGTCGGTATGCCACTGCATACTTATGAATAATTATGTGTTTTTTTTAAACAGAATATAAGTATGCAGTGGCATAACGACATCTCTGACGTTGATAACAAAACAAACCGTTTCAAAATCGGTTGAAAATTGAGCAAGTTATGGTCATTTAAAAAGTACATGTAGCATCAACACAACGTTATGGGTGAGCGAGTTGCCTGTAGCAAGATGGCCGCCATGTGCGGACGTTCTAGACTCCGCCGTAAGACATCTAGTGTTTATATATATCTATGGTGGCAAGTGTGAGGGTGCATGATTGTTCCGGACCCACCCACAAGCAGAAACCATTTCCAAAATGCGGGGTGATACGTAGTGCTGTTTTTGAACAAGGGTTTAAATGTATAACGTTAGCTATAAGTGCAACACGTTTAGATTAAAAGAGCCTACTACCAAAAATACAATAACGTGTTTTCCAAAGTTTCCCGTCTTTAGTGCAACATTGGTGTAGTCTAAATATACGCCTACTACCGTCCAAAGTCCCCCCTAAACGAGCACGAATCGTGGCTTGTTATCGTTGTCTAAATAAACTGGCGTAAAAAAAGCATTGTAAAATCAGTGGAAGAACAAATGTATGACTGACTTGTCTAGCTAGCTACTCGTTCTCAAGGTGAGCGACAACACCGTAGTCTGCGTTATCTGTTATAGTCTGTTATCTAATTACTAGCACTACTAGTACAGACTCAGATCTCAATGCGGTGCTGTGCTGTTTGTTGAAGAAGTGCAGGGCATTGACTCTTAGATGCTAGCTAGCTAGGTACTGTAAAGGCCTAGACTTGCTAAGCAAATCATTTCTACAGTGAATGGTTACAAACGGTTAGCCGTCGAACTAGTTTCAGTATTTTGCAAATCACCCTGTCCTGTAATTAACTTTCATGGTCCTATACACTTTGCCTAATGACCACTGGCACGTTATTGTTGTTTATCCGTCTTGTTCACCAACAGGAATAGTATTTGCTGCTGTTGTTGCTTGACTGACAAGCAATTGCTTGTCAGACAACTTAAGTTGTTGAACAAATACTCCCAATGCCCATTGTTGCTAGCCTTAAGCATTTAAGCTTTTAACGCAGGCATGTGAACAGCCCGTCCAACAAATTCACCGTCCATGTCATTCACCTTTGTGCTTTCCATTAATGACTGTCAACTTCATTAGAAGCACATCATGGGTTTACTTAATAAACAGACTGACGTCAAGGTCATGTCTCCAAGCTAGATTAAATGCCACAAACCCAACCAATGATGTATTACGTAAACTAGTTACTGTACTGATGTCTTATTTTGTTTGTGCTCTGTATTAAGGCTAGCTCCATGAACAACCTGAATGATCCCCCCAGGTGGAATATCCCTGTTAGGCCAGACCCTGGAAGAGGTCCTGTGGACGGCAACCAATGGAATTATGCCCTGCTCGTGCCCATGCTGGGACTGGCTGCATTCCGTAAGCTCTCTGCCACATACTGCAGAACATGTGTCTGTTCAGCCGAGACAATGTTACAACCAACATTTTTAGGGGGGGGTGGGGCCTCTTTGTGTCGGGTTATCCTGTGGTATTCCTTTTAAATAAAACAAATATACATATGCATACATCCAAAACATTATTTACACTGGTTTACAGTTTTGGGAAAATAACGTATAACATATTTGGTGATTACACTGTATTAATGGCAATTAGCTAGTTGGTTCCTTCTTTACATCAGCCTTCTTTTTCCTCAGGTTGGATCTGGAGCCGTGAGTCCCAGAGAGAGATCCAGAGTGTGAGGGCCCAGTACAACAGAAACATGTCGACGTTGACCAGCGACCTGGAGGACAAGTACCGTGACTCCCTGACAGAGAACCGCCGTATGGCCGCCCTGCTGGAGCTGGAGCTGGAGAAGGAGCGCCAGCGTGTCGTGGGCTACCGCCAGGCCCTCATCTCCCAGAGCCAGCAGCTCATGGGGGAACGCAAGCAGCTGCAGCAAGAGAGGGAGCTTCTGGAGCAAGAGAAGAGGAACGTTCTGGAGTCGGGTGCTGCCGGGGCTGTTTTGCGCCACTCCCTGGACCGGGAAAGCGAGTGGCACAGGCGTGCGTCGGTGACACTGAAGGAGCTGGAGGGAGAGCTGGTGGAAAGGCAGAGCGCCTACTGCAGCCTCATCCTGCCCAGGGAGCAGAGGCTGGAGAAGGAAAAGAACCTCCTGCTGAAGGTGGTGAAGGAGCCACTGGGAGGAGACATCGACCTGGAGACTGACCTCAAGGACATTTTTAAGAACGACCGGCACTGTGCTGACCTCCTCAACATGGACAAGAGGAAGAACGGCAGCCTTATGTGGGTCTACCTCCGATACTGGCAGTTGCAGGTCACTATGCAGAAACATAAGAAAGCTGAGGATGTCATCATGGGTACCCAACCAAACTTTAAGTGACCTTTATACAAGACTCTGGGTTGATTTTCAGGACACAGAAAAAAACTAATATTGAGTACCTATTAAAACTAGTCCTGAACAGATATTAAGGCTTGTTCAGGGTTTATATTAAGACTAATATTAGACTGAATCTCAAAAAGAGTTTTTTCTAAACATTTAGAGAAGGCCCATGAGAGTAAATCTCTGTGGGATTTTGGGGGTGACATCAAATAAAGGATCTTCCTTGAAAGCGATTTGCAGTCTAGGACTAGGAGTCTAGGACTGCAAAAGCTATAATTAAGATTATACCCGAGTTTGGTATCTTAATCCATGTTCATCATACATATCTCTTGACTACGTACTATTACCATAGAACGTCTGCTGCAGAAACCCACATTAATTACTATAACCCATAGTGTCACAGTAAGTAAATGTAAAATGTTATGATGATTTGACCTGAGATGCTCTTTGTGCATGACGTAGTCCCAGATCCACATTGGATGTTATTGTTTGGCTCCTCGCAATTACTGTACCAAGCAACTTACCCCAGGAAATGGGGCAGGGGACAGAGTAACAGGAATATATTTTACATTTTCTTTGTGGACTTCAGATAGTGAGAAAGCAGGTGGAAACTATGCAAAACTATGTCTCAAGTCTAAAGCGTAATGCCTACCAGTCACGCACAGATGCTGTTGCAGGGTTTTTTCGTTGTATTAGGTGGGGTTTATGCCATGAATATTAGTTATTGATGCCCAAGAGTGGAACTACTTGACAATCACTGTTTAACATGATATCATGAATAAGAAATGGTCAATAGCAGTATGTTATCTGTTATTATTGAGTTTATTTGCTGTATGTTCTGCATGTGTACATGTGTGCTTCATGAATGTGTGTAGGAAATGAGGGAAGGGTGTTCATGATGTAGGAGTGGTGGTTCAGTTTCTCGGTCCTTCGTGTCCATATTATCAAATGTATCATAATTATAAAAGGTAAAAGGCATCCTGGATCCACACTCTTGACCACATGTAACCCTGAGGAGCTCATGCAAACTGCTACATTGTTTAGCAGCAGCACTAATCTATTGTTTTTGCACAACTCTACACCTCCTAAGCCAGATAGAATAGCTGGTACCAAGCTTGAATTAAGAGTTAGATTTGTCTGTGTAAATGTAAAGATATACACACAATTGTGTGTAAATAGTATGCACCATCAAAAAGACATTGGGAGACCATCCTGTACGATCCTATGAATAAAGCCTTTGTGTGGATTTACTGTTTATAAGCCTTTGTCTTCCTGATTAGCTTGACCAGTTAACATTTCACACTAGCCTACGGGTTGTATACAGTACAATCACAGACATCATAAACCTGAAGTGCAGTAGTTTCTGTGTTTCACCAGTAGATGGCGAGACAAGCACAGCCCCCGAAAGACTTTTTGATAGTGGCCTGTTGGCTGTTTTCTGTGTCCTATTTAGAATGATAGTTTTGACAAAAGTTACCACAGTAAATGTGTTAAATATCTATGGTTCTGTTTCATACTTTGAAGTTTGTCACAGTTTTTTTCCTTCCCTTATTTTCACATGCTTGATATGCTGATTTATTGTAGCCCACGCATCAAAGTCATCCCTCCATCATCCCTCTCATCTCTGAAAGGACAGGGAGGACTCCCGTGGTGGGGAGATGAGAGATTCTTTGCTTTAGTTCCATCACATGGTAACTCTGTACTCATGTACTATAACAAGCATGCTTCTTACTGATTAAATGAACAAACTCAAAAGTAAAAAATACACTGACTGCTGGACATCAAAGTTATTCTGATGATTCCATTGAATTATTCGATATTTAAATAATGAAAAATCAATACATGTTTTTATACAAAACGTATGGAAAAAACTCACTCAGCACTATTGAGCTAAAATTGTAAAATGTCACATCACTTTGAGTGAAGTAAATAGCAATTGTGAATAAAAATACGTTATGTACATATTTAAACAATCCCCTATTTACATTTACATTTAGTCATTTAGCAGACGCTCTTATCCAGAGCGACTTACAGGGACATTCCCCCTGAGGCAAGTAGGGTGAAGTGCCTTGCCCAAGGACACAACGTCATTTGACACGGCCGGGAATCGAACTGGCAACCTTCAGATTACTAGCCCGACTCCCTCACCGCTCAGCCACCTGACTCCCTATTAATACATGACCTTTAGAATGTTGTGTTCTGATATGGCCAATGGACTACACTAGTTTGAGATTACATTGCCAAAGTATAAGCAAGCATAGAGAACTTGGCACACATTTGGGGCACAGGGGAGGTTTTTGTGCACAGCCATGGGGCTTCCTGGCACTGTGGGCATCAGTGCACATTAGTACAACCCAGAATCTTTCACTATTGCGAAGGAGATGTCCAGGTCTACACATCTTGATTCTGGATCCTGTTTGATTTCAAGTCGAGGATCTAGTCCTTGCTCTGACATCTGACCTACTGCTGTGGAGGATGAGCAGAAGGAACTGTGGAGATGATCCAGGAATGTGGTAATACCAATGGAGAGAAGTGGAAGATGAGTAATTGCATGACAGGGTAATATTATCACCATAGCCGACTTTACCACGGGTGCAGGGGGTGCATTTGCACCCCTACTGTTGGGATGAAAAAATTTCACCAATATTTAAGTGATGTCTGAGTTGTATGTTCTATCATGGTTTGTTGTACTCTAATGATTTATTAAAACATTTAAGATCTACTATTAATTTTGAGCATGTTTTTTGAAAGAAAAAATGTCACTAACCTTTGCATCCCCAGTTTTAAAATCTAGAATTGCATATGTTTATCACCTTGACAATTTACAAGTGTTGGATCCTTGGTGACATGATACATGAATGATGTTAGGGATGAATGGAAAGGATACAATTACAAATTAAATCAAGGTTCTGTACTGAAGATGAATTACTTTCAAGTGCTAAAATCTAAAACACTGTTTGAATCAGCATGGTGGCAAACTTCTCTGATCAGTATGCTAAACGTTTTAAGTACTAGAACACTTCTTTTGTCAAATACTTGACAAACACATACATGACAAAGGGAATAAATACGGTCAGAGCATGTAACCACGTTTATACGCCATTGTCTTTGTCGCCATCTACTGAATTAAAGCTGTTTATTAAGGTACAACTCCTTGTCATCAACCACTTAGCAAGCATTCTTATAATCAAATGGCTTGCTCTGGGCTTCAAGCCTCTCCTTTTCCGGTTTCCGAAGGTAAATTGAAGCCTTCCCATACTGAGCCAACTCTGCATCCGTACTCATGGTTCACTGGAGGAAAAAAAACTGGTAGACTGGTGTCTACTCTTTATTTCATTGTCTGTCTCTTCAGACAAGTGGCCAACACATTTCAAATGTGAATGCAATTACAATATATTTTGGATTGCTTTGATTGTCACTCCTCTTTTGGCCTTTACAAAGCCATTTCCCCACCAATGACAATTCTGTTCTATTACAGTAAGCAGTTCCGAAAATTGTGTGAGTGCCTCATACATGGTAAAGAAGTGCTTGTCCAGGCTTAAAGCACAGATAGCATTTTGATGTCACTATAAAGGATGGTTCTGGAAATTAGATTCTATGCTGAGGATAATTGTATTTCAACAATCTTTTGTATTGTATTAAGCCATGTAAACTGTGTTTTGCTTTTTTATAGTGTGCATTCATTGGTAACATCAATCTCACCTGTCCTGTCCTGTCCCCAGATTAATTGGACTGTTGGTTGACACTGAAGGATATTTGAGGGTTGATAGTACACACATACTAACCATTTTGACCAAAAAATGATATATTGGGCAACATACAGAATATTATTCCACTCTACACACTTCACCATTTAACAAATGACTATTCTTTACGAAAACCAAGAAAAATAATCGTATAGGGCAAACTTGTTTTCTCAAAACTAAGACCACCATACTATACAGAGGGTGTTAATAAAACATCTATCAAGTCTGTTATCAATAATAAGAATGTGGAAATGAAAAGTGCAAAGACTGAAAGGAACTTACCAAAGAGGTTGAAGTTATTGGTCTATGGATGCTTATCTGTGGGTCTCCTTATATATTGTTGAAGAGTGCATAGCAAGCAGCAACAAATTGTAAACCACTTTGTTTCAAGCAAGTTAACTGGAGGCAAGATTTCACAGTTTGACCTAGACCCTTTCTCTCCTTCCCTCTTGCTATCTCTAGTTTCAATGATTAAATAAATTAAAACATGTTAAGGTATTTCATTGCAGAAGTACAATGTTGGGACCTAAGTGGGAACAAATATTTTACTATGGCACATCCCAAAAAGTATTTTACCATTACAAATACAAATTAAAAATACAACCATGATTCACTTATAAGCACTAAATAATTTCTAGGGGTGGGGGAAAAAATCGATTTGCATTTGAATTGCGATTCAGTCTTCTAGCGATTTAACAATGAATTTACTAAACTGCAAGAAAAACAATACATTTCAAGGTTTTGATGCATTTTTTCTTCAAAACTGAACTGCCTATCACAGTCAGTCAAATAGAAACAAGTAATACTAAACAGAAAACTGTAATCAAATGTAAGCATATATTGAATTGAAATTTGATTACAAAATAAATAAAATCGTGAATCGAAAAAATTGTGAATCGTGACCCCAAGAATCGATTCAAATCAAATCGTGAAGTACCAAAACATTCCCACCCCTAATACTTTCAAAGATTTTCTACGATTTTTTATCCAAAAGTCCCATATCCACCATTTAAAAAGTAATAGAACATTGCAAAATTTGTAAGTCATGTTTAACATTCAATATTTTATTATTAAATTATAGTTTGACACAGCTGTAAATGTAGAACTATAGTTAATAATGCCGTGAATGAAAGAGTTATCACCCAGAGGTGAGATGCATACCCGGGGCCGGTCCTTGGGTTTTGTGGGCCCTAAACAACAATAATGTAGGGGCCCTTATTTTTATTGTTACTAATGCTTTTATTTTGTGTGTGTGTGTGTGTGTGGGGGGGGGAGGGGCGGGGCGCGGGGCCCTAAACAAATGTTTAGTTTGTTTATTGGGTCTTTGTATACCACTGCTGTCTTGTGAAGCTGACATGGCACATGTAATTGAGCTGCCTTCAGAGATGACTTTGTGCAGAACTTCATATTTGACAAATCCAAATGATTAAACTGCTGTGTGAACTGACACAAAAAGACTAAATGCAATCCGACATGCAGATCAATGACAAATTGGATGGTTTGGTGAGAAAAAAGGTGATACCATTTTTTTTATTTTCAACAGTTTGTCTTTTAAGATTATCCACTATTTACATAATGTTCAAACTCTTTAGACACCATTTATTTTGTCAAATATTTTCAGAGACTTAAAGACAAAAGGCTAAGAATTCGAACTGGTTCAAATCCAAATTGAAGGAGTATTGAGGAAAAAAACAAATATATAATTTGTACCGTTTTTTTGTTTTTGTTACAAAACTATTTTTTATTGATTTGCATTTCAATATATTAGGTTTCAAATATGGATTATGTTCCAGATCCTCATGTCAACTGCCAAACTGTCCTGTCTAGATAGATTTTGATTATTTATCCTCCTTTGTTTTTCCATTCGTTTAAAATACAGTATGTCTCATCCCAACAATACATTTTAGGTGACACAAAGTACTGCTAGAATAAGGCCTTAAAGTCTATAAGGCTAGAAAGTTGGCTATTACTTAGGAACACCATTTTCAAAATACCATGATTACATGGTTCACATTTCCACTGGCTGCCACCTGACAGGGTTTCAGCAGATATTTTATAAAAATATCTTAACGCCATAATTCCTCAAATATAAAGGATTGTAAAGAGAAAGCCAAAGATACATTTCACACCAAAATGTTAAAACAAACTTTACGACTTCATGTTATTGGATTGTTGTGCATTTACTGTTGTAACGTGAGCTTATAAGAAACATCAACCCTGAGTTATAGTCTAATTTGGGATGTGTCACATGCAATGGCAGAACTCCAGTAAAGCACAACCACCTTGGCTTCACTTTGAAAGTTCTTCATGAAAGGCCAAAGTGGGTCTTGGCTCATCTCAGGCCAGATATTCCAGGCCAAATAGTTCACTGGTAATTCAATTATGTCATTTAGTAGTGGCATTTGAGCAGTATCAATGTCAGTAAAAAAGTACTTTAGGTTTGTGGTTGTGTAATACCGTTGATGGCTGAGACGCAGGTGTTAACTGCTCATGGCAATACTTATAAATGTATAAATAATTTATATGAAGACAGGTTTGTGAGGAGGAATGTAAAATGTTCCCACCATCTGACAAGTTATGTTATAAAGTAAAAATTCAAGTACAATTTTAAATGTAAATGCAATTACTTTGGGATTGTTTTGATTGTCACTCCTCTTTTGGCCTTTAAAAAGGCATTTCCCCACCAATGATAATTCAGTTATTTTACAGTAAGCGGTGCTCAAAACACATACTCACACACATACTCAAACATTTATGTTAGGCCATAAATGCAGTCTGTCTGGGAGATCCCTCAGAGCAGGCAGATTCTGTTCAAGATTAAGAGGTTATTTATTAATAATAATAATTAATTAATTTGTAATGCGCCTATCTTGCACACAAAGCACTACAGTGCAGTCAAAAGTAAAAGTTGCAATCATAGAACATACAGTAATACACAATAACAAAAAGAACAGACTCAATATTATTAATGATGTGCCTCTACATCATCAATGGTAGAAGATCTTTAAAGATGTGCCTCTTCACAAATTCACAAACTTGTCTCATGAAGTTGACCTGTTTTCACTACATGTTTATAAACATAAAACAAATAATTGTCACGCAACATCAGACCAAAACAAATTATTGTATGTGTAAACCTAATTGGCAGTCAACCTATTTGTGATTCTGATTCTAAAGCAAATGTGCAAGAAATTGAGCAATAACAGGTCTATAATATAAATATTGTTCAATAATGACTTGCTCAGGTCCTCTTTGCAGTATGTTTCAGACATACATTCAAGAGCCTACATTGGAGGAAAACAAACCGTCACTAAAAGTGGACAGTTAAATGCAGTTCAGTCAAGACACTCACGTGATTGATTTCACCATTTATTCATACACATGACAAATGGTTTAACATTGGCGGAATGGATGTACATGGGGAAGCGTTCCCTGCCTTCACTGCACATGCATGACGTGAGGCAGCGAGCAACAAGTTAAATCCCGCCTATCGAGCTAAGCCTATGGCCTGAGAACACAGTGATGGGTGATATGACGCGCACTGCCCGAGAGCCATGCCTGAACCTGTTTTGCTCATTAATAGAGCAGCTCACACCTACTCACAGAGTATAGTAAGTGTAGAGGTCATTTCCAAGAAGAGATTTGAAAAGGTGCAGTTCAAAGTAATTTAAGTTATAGATACATGTTGTAGCTACCGCAACAACACATTTATTTGGAACAATGTAATTCAAATTAGAATGTGTATTAACTGGTTTTCAATACAATTATTGTTACGTGGTGGTGGTGGTGGACCCAAGTGCACAACACAGACGAGAAAAAACTGAGGGATGGTCCAGAGGGGTTTAATGTTGGGGTAAGTGCAGAGGGGAATGATGGTGACGGACAACAGACAGGACGGCAGGGTAGGCTGTGCAGGGTTTGGCTGGGAGGCAAGGTTGGTGATCCTGGAAGCACAGGCAAAAAAACAAAGTCAGCACTGAATGGTTTCACACAAAAAATACTAGGTCTTACAATCTCTCTTTGTAACCGGGAGTACTACCGAGGGTAGACAAAACTATTATCCAGCGATGAATGACGTGAAAACCAGGGTTGATAAACTGCAGGGCTGATGAGTTGATGGGAGACAGGTGTGGAGACTGAGGCAGAGTGAGTGGGTAATTGGAACTGGAGACCATGGCCACACCCACAACCAGGAAACACAAACAACACAACAAACCGCCACTAAGGGGCAGAGGTCATGACAATTATATTATCAGACCTATGTTTAAGTACCATACAGGCTGGAGTCAAGAAAAACTTGGAAATCTTATTTCCTCAATGCCTGGTGATTGCAGTAACCTTTTACGTAGCCTCACCATAAAGGCAGGAATCTCACTGTTTCTGTTTGTGTGTCTGTCTGTGGCATGATTATCGTGAGAACCAGGCATTGTATGATGTTGAAATGTGTATCTCTCAGCACTCACAGACATGCAGTGTCGCCTGTAAAATTATTCAAATGTTCTGTTTGCAACAAATAAATATAAACGTGTTAGCCATTTACAGGCATTAGCGTTTACCACATAACGTTCGACCAAAGGGACTTTCTGACTTTGTCAGAAAACGTCTCACATCGCCATTAAATAAGGGTAACATGGGGGCCAAAGAGTCTTATTCTAGAGAATTATTCTTCATCTATATGATGAATTAGAGTTATTTTATCAGTATATTTTGCATCCCTTGCAGTCACTAAAGGACCCACTTTTCAAATATATTTTACTGAAACAACATGGAAGAATTAATTTGGCTACACAGGCCATGTGTTTTGAAACATAATTTGGATGCATTTTTATGTGCTTTATTGACCTGTGTAAACTCATTTCTATGTACAAAATTGTGCAACCGTAGACAACATTTCTACCTCCTACAACAAATCCACAACAAGCCATGATGTTTTGAAGATTGTTTCTTTTATTTATTTTTTACCCTCAAAATATCACAATGTAAACCATATTTTATGAAACATAGCAATGTTTAGGCATAGGGTCTTGTTCAGGTTAGTGTCTATTCCGCTTCTTTTGCCTGATTGTAAGAAAGAAAAAAACAGGGAATTATTGTATTGAATTTTTATATTTGACAAATATAAACTTATATCCGACAAAACACTGTCATGCATTTGTTTCTTTGTCTGAACCCTTGTTGTGACATTAGGAGATCTTTACCTTTCCAGAGTCACGACTCTTGGTTCTGAGCTTGTTGACCTGAGACTCAGCAATGTCGGCACGCTCCTCAGCCTCCTCCAGCTCATGCTGAACCTTCCTGAACTTGGACATGTGGGAGTTGGACTGCTCCTCCTGGGATAAATTCATTTAGAAAAGATTTCTTAAAAACGTTGTAAATGTTCTTGCTGCAGCGATCATTCAGACAAGAAAAACGCCATTGGTAAAGCCATAGAGATATACACCGAAAGCTTTATTTTGCATAAGCAAAGCTCAAATAAGTTATTAGACTTACCGCCTCCTCAGCCGCTCTCTTGTAAGCCTTCACTTTAAGCTGCAGCTTATCCACCAGGTCCTGAAGTCTGGTAACATTCTTCTTATCCTCCTCAGTCTGACGCAGAGAGGAAATTTTAATTTTCTCTAATTACACACACTGTAATGATTAAAAAAAAATGCAGATTTGATAAATATGCTCAGTGTAGTGAGTGTGTTGTTATATTACCTGGTATGTCAGCTCCTTGACTCTGCGCTCATACTTGCGGACTCCCTTGACTGCATCTACACCTCTCCTCTGTTCAGCCTCAACCTCAGTCTCCAGCTCACGCACCTGGGTGGAGAACAGGAGCGCATGGTGAATCCATCACTCCCATGCTAAAAGGTCCTTATTAACAGCATTATACCGGGAAAACATGGCTTAAGAATATTTTACCTTTCTCAAGGCAACATGGATAATTTTACGTCTGCAAACTTACTCTGGACTCCAGTTTCTGGAGCTGCTTCTTGCCACCCTTCATGGCTAGGTTCTCTGCTTCATCCAGACGGTGCTGCAGGTCCTTGACTGTCACTTCAAGATTCTTCTTCATCCTCTCAAGGTGAGAGCTGGTGTCCTGCTCCTTCTTCAGCTCTTCTGCCATCATGGCCGCCTGCAACAACAGAACACAGCTTGGTTGAACTGAGGAACTGTACATACTCATAGTATATTGTACCAGGTTACATGAACAAAAATGATTTTACAGTACAGCATTATATTATCTAGACCATATACTGGTGCAATGACCCAACAAACAAAGCCTTATGAGAACTGAACTGCATAAGAATCAGCACCATCTAACACGTTTCTGCATTCTACTTAGATGGATCAGTGGGGGTCGACACTAGAATTGTGAACACATAAGTTATGAAGCAATCACTAGAACATGGACAAAAGGTGGAAGGTATGCTACCATAGGGGTAGGTTACTGTATGCTGATATGGTGGTAGTGACTGAATTGTGAATGAGCGAAGCTAGATCAGGCATGGCACTCGGGCAGAGCACGTCATATCACCCATCGCCGTGTTCTTAGCCCATAGGCTTAGCTCGATAGGTGGCGCTTTAAAGGCGCACACGCATCCTTGATTACCTTGGTGTTCTCCCCCATGTTGTCTGTCTGTACTCCCCGTTGGGGGATTTAACTCATTGCTCCCTACCTCATGTCATTCATGCACAGCGAGGCAGGGAGCGCTTTCCCATGTCCACATCCATTCCGCCAAAGTTAAACCTATTCTCATGTTTATGAATAAATGGTGAGATCAATCACGTGAGTGTTTTGACTGAACTGTGCTGTGGTACTTAGTTAGCAAGACTCACATCAGTGATGGCCTTCTTGGCCTTCTCCTCAGCATTTCTGGCCTCCTGGACAATGTCGTCCACCTCTCCCTGCACCTGAACCAGGTCAGTCTCAAGCTTCTTCTTGGTGTTCAACAGGCTGGTGTTCTGGAAGAGCGTACACATGGATATTAGCAAAACAAAACCTTTGCTGTGAATGCTATGTAACAATGTGTTTATGTGTGTTTGTGTGTGCTGTCCATACCTGGGAATGCAGCAGTCCCACTCTCTCGCTGGCGTCCACCAGCTCCTGCTCGGCCACTTTGCGGCCTCTCTCTGTCTGCTCCAGACCCGCTCTCAGCTCTTCAATCTCAGCCACCATCAGACCATTTCTACGTTCCACCATGGCAGCCTGTTCCTTCAAGTCGTCTGCGGCCCGGACGGCATCATCCAGGTGCAACTGGGCATCCTAGAAACACCACAAAGTGTAGAGAGGAATGAGAAGATGCTGCTGTGTACAGTATTTCTTAAACCGTCCTCTACTGCTTCAGCAGTACTGTTTGTACTGGAAGGTGTACTGTTCTTTGTAAGGATGATATTATGAATTTCCCTTATATATACACGCACCCATGTTTTCCAAACCAAAACAAATAATATCTGAGATGGATATTTGAGCCCCCATTTTGAGTGTAGATCTGCGGTAATGGTCTGAAGTAAGTATTAATGTAGTTCATGCAGTCTACTCATCACTATGGTCAACATTCACAGTACCTTGAGCTGCCCCTGAACATTCCTCAGCTGCTTCTGGGACTCAGCAGCCTGGCGGTTAGCATGGCTCAGCTGGATCTCCATCTCATTTAGGTCTCCCTCCATCTTCTTCTTGATTCTCAGAGCATCATTCCTGCTGCGGACCTCAGAGTCCAGGGTGCTCTGCATGGAGTCCAGCACTCTCTGGCTGTTCCTCTTGATCTGCTCCATCTCCTCATCCTTCTCTGCCAGCTTTCTGTCCACCTCACCCTTGATCTGGTTCAGCTCCAGCTGCACACGCAGAATCTTGGACTCTTCATGCTCCAGTGTTCCCTAAATAAAGGAATGTTTTAGCAAATGTCATTCTTAATGTGGTAATCCTTAGAATGTTTATCATTTCCAATTCATTCTGGAAATTGTGGAGAGTTTGTACCTCAGCCTCCTCCAGAGCTGTCTGGATCTCAGACTTCTCTGTCTCCACTGTCTTCCTGGCCTTCTCCAGCTCATGGATGCTTTTACCAGTCTCTCCGATCTGCTCGGTCAGGTCAGAGATCTCCTCTGTGATTTGAAACAGAAGCTTGTTCAATTAGCAAGCTTAGTTTACTGGATCCAACACAAGTTCAACAGGAAACTGTTTTCCCCGCAGTTGATGGTTCTGTAAATCAACTAATCCACAGTATAATGAGATGGTGAAATAGGAAATAATTCTCTCTTTTCAAAAATACAAAAGCATCACACACTACATTTATCTCACGTTGCAAGTTCTTGTTTTCTCTCTTCAGAGTCTCAAGTTGGTCAAGAGCCTCCTCATAGGAGTTCTTAATCTTGAAGAGCTCTGTGCTGAGAGAACGAGCCTCCTTCTGAGCTCCCTCCAGCTCAGCCTGGCCCTCCTCATACTTCTGCTTCCACTCTGCAAGAACCTAGGAGGAAGCACACACAAAAGTAGCCTTTAACACATAATGTCAACATGTAAACAATGCGTTAGGCTCAAGGCACAAAAGCAAGGCATGAGCATGTCAATGTAGTTCTTAAGCCCCAATTGCAGATTTAGGTCCATCCATGTTCCACACTTACAATTACATAAAACCTAGAACTGGCACAATATTTTTCACCTTGTCAAAGTTCCTCTGCTTCTTATCCAGGTTTGCAGCCAGGCCATTGGCTCTCTCAACATCAATCATGAGGTCCTCCACCTCTCCCTGCAGCCTCTGCTTGGTCTTCTCCAGAGAGGCACACTTGGAGTTGGTGGCCTCGATGGTTTCCTCAGCTTCCTGGAGACGCTGAGCCAGCTTCTTTCTGTTGACACAAAAAGTATCACAATGGTGTTCTGTCCTGAGTTCAAACTTGGAGTGGTTGACAGTAACTTTATATTGGGGTACTAACATTACTATCAACTTTCTGTATTGCGAGTTTAGGGAATACACATTTTTCTTTTTTTAACTTACTTGGCCTCTTCCAGCTCCTCTGTCCTCTGGATGGCATCAGTTTCATACTTGGTTCTCCACTGAGCCACCTCAGAGTTAGCCTTGGACATGCCACGTTGTAGCTCTGCCTTGGCCTCCTGTTCCTCCTCAAACTGCTCTCTCAGCAGGTCACAGTCGTGGCGGGCAGATTGGACACCATGGGCCAGTGCGTTCTTAGCCTGAGAGGAAAATAATTGAAGATGTAGTAAGGGACCAAAAAAAGAGTATTTGCAAACCACTGTACTGTAAAACTGTCATAGTTGATCAACATCTTTAGTTGTTTTACCTTGACCTCCTCCTCAACATGCCTCTTGAGTTCCTCAATCTGCTGGGTGTAGGCCTGCTTGCCTCTGGTCAGCTGGGACACCAGGGCTTCCTTCTCCTCCAGCTGGCGACCAAACTCACCTGTGGTGAATTAAGGAAGCTCTTCCTTAGGTCTGATTATCTATTATACTTGTTTTGATTGTTTTCAATATACACCTTGTGGAACATATTTCTGCATGTAGGCCTTTGAACAAATATGTCCCGTACCGTTCTCAGTGAGGAGTCGGGCTCTCTGTCCACTGATGTCATTGACCTGGCGAGCATTCTCATCGTTCTTGGTCTTGATCTCACTGAGCTGGTCCTCAAGGGTACGGCACATCTTCTCCAGATTGCCCTGTGGAACAAACATCATGTTTCAATCACAGATACTTTAGGGTTTTTTCTTTATACTGTTAAGTGTAACACAATGTTTTCCAATTGAAGTTGTGAAATCCTTCAATTGTTAAAATGTAGTAAATTATATAAAATTACAAAACTTGCCTTTAAGAGGGAATTTAGAATCAGTAAAAGGTGAACATAAAAAGGCTTTCCATAAACCTCTGTAACCCACTCTAAAACCCATCCTTTGCTTACTTGGTACAGTTTTACATAAATTCTATCTTTCTGTTTAGGTTTATTTGTATCACTGACCTTAGCCTTAGCAACTGCCTCCATGTTAGAAGAAAGGTCATCAATCTCCATCTTGTATTCACTCTTCTCTTTCTCCAGCTTCTGTTTGACGCGCTGCAGGTTGTCGATCTGCTCTCCCAGCTCTGCCACACTGTCAGCCTGCTTCTTCCTCAGGGCTGAGGCTGTGGACTCATGCTGCAGGGTGGACTCCTCCAGGTCACGTCTCAGCTTCTGGAACTCAGCCTCTCGCTTCTTGTTCATCTCAATCTGAGCAGATGTGGCGCCTCCAGCCTCCTCCAGCCTCTCACTGATCTCCTCAAGTTCCCTGGACAGATCAGCCCTCTGCTTCTCCACCTTGGCCCTGGCAGCACGCTCAGCCTCAATCTCCTCTTCCAGCTCTTCAATACGAGCCTACAGTAGACGAAAACATTGAGCATCAAAGTCTCAAAATTCTGGCCCACATACGAGAGGAAAAGGACTAAATAGACCTAATAAGGTGGATTTTAAACACAAGCAAGTCCAATATCATCAATACAAAACCAGGAAATGTTACTTGTTTAGCAACTACAGCGCACCTGGAGCTCCTTGATCTTCTTCTGCAGCTGGGCACCCAGAGACTGCTCATCCTCAACCTTGCTGAGGAGCTGGCTGGTCTCAAAGTCCTTCCTTTAGTGCACACATTAATCCATGTCAGGTTTAGTTTTTGTGTCATTGAGTGGAAATTAAATTGTAAAGCACGTTGATAATTTTTATGTTAAGTATTTAGAAAGAAAAGCCTTGTCCCTAATCCCTAATGACAAAGATATTCAATGAAGTAATCTACAAGTTATCTGATTAGTGTAATTAGAAACAAAACTCAGTTTCATAGGTCTTTATTATTGCATTACTCCAAGTTGAGTAATATGAATAATCAATGTGAAATGCATGACCTATAGATGGGGTTGAACATTGGACGTCGAAATTATTATGTTGAAGTGGAAATTCAATGTAATGATTGCTGGAGTAAATGAAATCAATATAATGTCAAGAATGTCTCTAAGGATTATACAATACTTACTTCTTGATCTTTTCATCAGACTGCTGCTTGTCGTTCTCCAGGTCCATTATGGACTCCTGGGCCAGTTTCAGGTCTCCCTCCAGCTTTCTCTTGCCTCTCTCCAGGTCCATACGGAGCTTCTTCTCTTGCTCCAGAGAACCTTCAAGCTAGAGGTCAAAACACATTTCTCATACTAAAGCTCTGATGTTAACAGCTATTTATTCATTATATAGTAATATATAATATTCATTATATTAGTCAGTTGTCCTACTGAATCCCTAAAAATAACTTATTATATGAGATACAATTCAATACCAATAGAGGCAAAGTTGGATAAAACCCCAAATTGTGCACGAAAGCTAAGTTTACTCACATCATCTACTTGCTGTTCCAGCTTGGTCTTGGCCTTGGTCAGAGTGTTGACTTTGTCCTCCTCGGCCTGCAGGTCATCCAGTGTCTGCTGGTGGGCCTCTTGCAGGGCTTTCTTCTCCTTGGTCAGCTTGGCAACACTCTCATCTTGAGATGCCATCTCCTCAGTCAGGTTTTTAACCTGCACAAGACAAAGTTAGTTCAAGTGAAAACTATTGTTTGGTGCTTTTAAAACAAGCTACTGCTTGGATATTGGTGAGATGTTGATACCTTGTTCTCTGTGGCATGTTTCTCCTTCTCCACTTTGGCCAGGGTAAGCTCCAGATCATCAATGTCCTTCTTCAGCTCAGAGCACTCATCCTCCAGCTTCCTCTTCTTGGCTGTCAGCTCAGCATTGATCTCCTCTTCATCCTCCAGCCTTTCTGTTGTCTCTTTGAGTTTAGCCTCCAGCTGGATCTTGCTCTTGATCAGACCTTCACATCTCTCCTCAGCATCATTCAGACCCTCTGATTCCTGAAAATAACAGAGGTTAATTAGACTTGAATGTGGTGTGTGTGTGTGTGTGTGTGTGTGTGTTGTGTGGCTCACTCACAGATGCAACTTGGAGAGCCAAGTCATTCTTCTCCTGCAGGAGGGACACCATTTTCTCCTCCAGCTCCTTCTTGCGAGCCTCAGCCTTGGTAAGATTAACTTTACATTTCTCATAGTCCTCTTTCATGTTGGCCAGCTCCTTCTCTGTCTCAGCACTTTGCAGAAGAGGCTTGATCTTGTAGTAAACCTTCATCCATGGCCAGTGTTTCACATTCATGAATGAGCGGATATTGTACTGGATGGTGTAGACAGACTCTCTGATAATGAGAGATAGACACAGTAATTGTTAAGCTCGATACAAATTATCCAATGTAATTGCATAATTTTACCCTAACCCATTCCTACATATCAAGTCTATCATTCCATCAAGCCCAAGATAGCCATCATTCCAAAATTACAAGTTTACATCATTATTCTAACAATAGCTTCATAGTAAAACCAAATGTATCACTCCCTAAAAACAAGATTTGAATGCAAATACTTGAATCCATATTTTTCCTTTTATCATCTCCATCTCACCTCCTCTCCATCATCTTGGTAAACTCCTTCCTCATGATGTATCCACGGGCAAGAGCCTGTGTCATGGTTACCAGAGTAGCAAGCTTCTCATCTCTCATCTCCTCAAGGACACCAAGCAGACCAGCTTTGAAGAACACCTAAGACACAGGTATAAACCAAAACTTAAATAAACAACATTAACACTTCTAGTGTTAACATATTGCTATCTAAATAGAAAGCAAAGTGATGTATGATGTTAGGATCAAATAAATGGCAATGAAATTACTTGCTGAGGATTTATAATACAGTACATTTCTCATATGTAGTCATATTCTGGTCTCATATTATAAGATTGTTGGATTACTCTTGAAAACTTTAAACTGCATTGTGAATGTTTACCAGGTAAATGAGATATTTAATAACTAGGTAGGTCACAAACATGAGTTGCCAGTATCCCTTCATCAATAGTGTATGGTATGTTACCTTGGTGTGTCCAAACTTGTACTCCTCATGGTTCACATCAATTGACCCAAGCAGCTTCTCAGAAGCCTTCTTGTTATCCATAAACTGGCCATCGGGGATTACACCGGCATTCAATACTTTGTATCTGAATAGGGAGAAATTTGTTTTATTAATTGCTATGTTGTTATCTATCTACCATATCTTTGTTGCATTTGTGTTTAACATTACCTCTGCTTGAAGTCAGCATAAATGATTCTGCTGGGGAAGCCCTTTGTGCAAATCCTAATACCCTCCAGCACACCATTACACCTCAGCTGGTGGATAACCAGGAAGTTCTCCATAAGACCTGGATGAAAGATTTAGGGTCAGCTTTTTAGTTTGTAGAACTTAATCGTAGGAATAATAATCAAATGAATGTACTCTATGTTTAAGTAGTAATGACTTAAGATAAATAATACGTAAAACAATATGTTTTACCTGGAGTCTTTGACTCATTGGGGATCAGACAACGCACAAAATGAGGGTGGGTGCTCCTCAAGTTGGTCATCAGCTTCTGTAAGTTCTCCTGTAAGGTTGTTATAAAGCATTGTTACTCTCAGATAATATTCATAATAAAGCTAAAATGCTCACTAATATTAAAGTACAATCACAACATGAAACTATCGCAAATGATATATTTTTTAAAACCTCACTCACTCTGAACTGAGAGGACACAGTCTGCATGGAACCTCCCTTCTTCTTGCCTCCTTTCTTTGTGGTATCTGTTATAGGAGTGTCAGGAGTTAGACAGCATAATAAATGAAATTGTCTTGTTGCTTGAACGATTCTGTTAATTTATTAACAAATCATGTTAATATGTTCAATGTATAAACCTGTGTGTTTGTAATCTAATTCAACCATACTAACCCTCAGGTGGAGCAGCAACATAGAGCGTGGCCAACAGTTTGGTTGAGGACTTTCCATACAGCTGAAGCACAGAGTCGTTCAGGGGGTCCTTGTTCTTGTCCAGCCAGCCAGTGATATTGTAGTCCACTGTACCAGCATAGTGGACCAGGGAGAAGTGGGCCTCAGCCTTGCCCTTTGCTGGTTTAGGCTTCTCAAATGCCTTGTTCTTGCCAAGATGCTGGTCATACAGCTTGTTCTTGAAGGAAGTGTCTGAAGCCTTGGGGAACATGCACTCCTCTTCAAGGATGGAGAAAATGCCCATTGGCTGTGTAGAAATATACTTTGATCAGTCAAATATACTGTGTATAAGATTGAGCTGAAACTGCATAATTGAATAAGACATATAATAAGCACTGTGATATGATAAGAAAAAGAAAAGTTTATTCATACTGTATCTACATGTATGACTAACCTTGTAATCCTTGCCAGGTATGAAACATCCACAGTTTTTACAGACACCTCACCTTCTCAATAAGCTCAATGCAGGCAGCCAAGTCCATGCCAAAGTCAATGAAAGCCCAGACAATGCCCTCCTTCTTGTACTCCTCTTGCTCCAGGACGAACATGGTGTGGTTGAAGAACTGTTGCAGTTTCTCATTGGTGAAGTTGATGCACAGCTGCTCCATGCTGTTGTACTGTAGATGTGCAAAGTTTGGCAGAACTTTATTGAGCGATCCCACCATACCGTATGTATTTTTTACTTTATCTGCACTTTTTGTTCCTCTAAATGAAATCATTAAAATAGAGTAGATACTATATGTATAGTTTAATGACACATGAAAGAAACCACTTTTGAATGTATTTCTAATTATTTTTCAAATATTGCCATAATGATCAATCTCAAACTCACGTCAAAGATCTCAAAACCAGCAATGTCAAGCACACCGATGTAGTAGTTCCTTGGCTGCTTGGTGTCCAACATCTGGTTGATGCGGACGACCATCCACAAGAACATCCTCTCATAGATGGACTTGGCCAGAGCACTCACTGAATTGTTCACCTGTGTTATAATGTTGGTTCCACTTAAACATTGATTTCATTTTATGAATAGTTTTTTACCTGTAATAATTGAAAACACTATGCTAAAATGAATATTACAATCAAGCTTTATTTCTTAACAGCTTGTCGGTTAAAAAAATTGCTCTGATGCTTTTCCAAGCCTTACCTGAGGCACTGTCTGACCCTTGGTCACATACTCATTGCCGACCTTCACTCTGGGGTAGCACAGGGCTTTCAGCATTTCAGCTGAGTTCAGACCCAGAAGGTAGCCGATTTTATCAGCCACTGGAGAGTGAAAGGAGCAATGTGCATCAGAGTGCAATGTTTATCACAGGAATATCAATGAATCAATATCAAATGAATGCTCTTTAGAACATCGATACAAACAATTTGGCTTACCCTCTGTGCCATCTGGCTCAGCCTGCTCCTCACGCTGCTTCTGCTTGAAGTGCATGTTTCCATGGTGCATGACAGCACCGGTAAACTTGTAGATGCTCATCTTCTCTTCACCGGTGAAGCCCAAGACGTCAATAGCATCCTGGAGGGGCAAAGAAAGTTTACATTAAACCACCAATACATTATGATTTTCAAGTTCAACCCTTTTAGTGACTTACATCTGTGGCATCAAGCTCGACTGTGTCATCAATACTGGCCACAGTGATCTGACCCTGGCTAATCATGGGGTAGTCATAGGGGTTGGTGGTGATAAGCGACATTTCTGTGGAGACAAAACTAAAATGATTATCACCCAAGGCATGTGTACATTTTATGTAAAAGTCTGAACCCTCAATGAGTGGACAAAGGAGTAAATGCCTCACCAACAAGCTCAGGTTTGTGGTTGGTCATCATCTGGTAGAAGATGTGGTAGCCTCTCTCATCAGGCAGCTGGAAACTTACTCTGGACTTCTCCAGCAGGTCTGTTAGAGACATGGTTGAAAGGATAGAGAAAAATGAGAACAATTTGAATGGACACCAATATTTATTTAAAGGATCAACTGGGAAATAATCCAAACCTACTTACAGGTCTCAATGTCAGCACTGGCCAGTTTTCC
>CM042871.1:9131128-9160739 GCA_023658055.1 Thaleichthys pacificus | reverse complement strand
CCAGCTGCAGAAGAAGATCAAGGAGCTCCAGGTGCGCTGTAGTTGCTAAACAAGTAACATTTCCTGGTTTTGTATTGAGGATATTGGACTTGCTTGTGTTTAAAATCCACCTTGTCTAATTAGTCCTTTTCCTCTCGTATGTGGGCCAGAATTTTGAGACTTTGATGCTAAATGTTTTTGTCTACTGTAGGCTCGTATTGAAGAGCTGGAAGAGGAGATTGAGGCTGAGCGTGCTGCCAGGGCCAAGGTGGAGAAGCAGAGGGCCGATCTGTCCAGGGAACTTGAGGAGATCAGTGAGAGGCTGGAGGAGGCTGGAGGCGCCACATCTGCTCAGATTGAGATGAACAAGAAGCGAGAGGCTGAGTTCCAGAAGCTGAGACGTGACCTGGAGGAGTCCACCCTGCAGCATGAGGCCACAGCCTCAGCCCTGAGGAAGAAGCAGGCTGACAGTGTGGCAGAGCTGGGAGAGCAGATCGACAACCTGCAGCGCGTCAAACAGAAGCTGGAGAAAGAGAAGAGTGAATACAAGATGGAGATTGATGACCTTTCTTCTAACATGGAGGCAGTTGCTAAGGCTAAGGTCAGTGATACAAATAAACCTAAACAGAAAGATAGAATTTATGTAAAACTGTACCAAGTAAGCAAAGGATGGGTTTTAGAGTGGGTTACAGAGGTTTATGGAAAGCCTTTTTATGTTCACCTTTTACTGATTCTAAATTCCCTCTTAAAGGCAAGTTTTGTAATTTTATATAATTTACTACATTTTAACAATTGAAGGATTTCACAACTTCAATTGGAAAACATTGTGTTACACTTAACAGTATAAAGAAAAAACCCTAAAGTATCTGTGATTGAAACATGATGTTTGTTCCACAGGGCAATCTGGAGAAGATGTGCCGTACCCTTGAGGACCAGCTCAGTGAGATCAAGACCAAGAACGATGAGAATGCTCGCCAGGTCAATGACATCAGTGGACAGAGAGCCCGACTCCTCACTGAGAACGGTACGGGACATATTTGTTCAAAGGCCTACATGCAGAAATATGTTCCACAAGGTGTATATTGAAAACAATCAAAACAAGTATAATAGAGAATCAGACCTAAGGAAGAGCTTCCTTAATTCACCACAGGTGAGTTTGGTCGCCAGCTGGAGGAGAAGGAAGCCCTGGTGTCCCAGCTGACCAGAGGCAAGCAGGCCTACACCCAGCAGATTGAGGAACTCAAGAGGCATGTTGAGGAGGAGGTCAAGGTAAAACAACTAAAGATGTTGATCAACTATGACAGTTTTACAGTACAGTGGTTTGCAAATACTCTTTTTTGGTCCCTTACTACTTCACCCACATCTTCAATTATTTTCCTCTCAGGCTAAGAACGCACTGGCCCATGGTGTCCAATCTGCCCGCCACGACTGTGACCTGCTGAGAGAGCAGTTTGAGGAGGAACAGGAGGCCAAGGCAGAGCTACAACGTGGCATGTCCAAGGCTAACTCTGAGGTGGCTCAGTGGAGAACCAAGTATGAAACTGATGCCATCCAGAGGACAGAGGAGCTGGAAGAGGCCAAGTAAGTAAAAAAAAAAAAAAATTGTATTCCCTAAGCTCGCAATACAGAAAGTTGATAGTAATGTTAGTACCCCAATATAAAGTTACTGTCAACCACTCCAAGTTTGAACTCAGGACAGAACACCATTGTGATACTTTTTGTGTCAACAGAAAGAAGCTGGCTCAGCGTCTCCAGGAAGCTGAGGAAACCATCGAGGCCACCAACTCCAAGTGTGCCTCTCTGGAAAAGACCAAGCAGAGGCTGCAGGGAGAGGTGGAGGACCTCATGGTTGATGTTGAGAGAGCCAATGGCCTGGCTGCAAACCTGGATAAGAAGCAGAGGAACTTTGACAAGGTGAAAAATATTGCAGTGCCAGTTCTAGGTTTTGATGTAATTGTAAGTGTGGAACATGGATGGACCTAAATCTGCAATTGGGGCTTAGGAACTATATTGTCATGCTCATGCCCTGCTTTTGTGCCTTGAGCCTAATGCATTGTTTACATGATGCCATTAATTGTTAAGGCTCCTTTTGTGTTTGCTTCCTCCTAGGTTCTTGCAGAGTGGAAGCAGAAGTTTGAGGAGGGCCAGGCTGAGCTGGAGGGAGCTCAGAAGGAGGCTCGTTCTCTCAGCACAGAGCTCTTCAAGATGAAGAACTCCTATGAGGAGGCTCTTGACCAACTTGAGACTCTGAAGAGAGAAAACAAGAACTTGCAACGTGAGATAAATGTAGTGTGTGGTGCTTTTGTATTTTTTAAAAGAGAGAATTATTTCCTATTTCACCATCTCATTATACTGTGGATTAGTTGATTTACAGAACCATCAACTGGGGGAAAACAGTTTCCTGTTGAACTTGTGTTGGATTCAGTAAACTAAGCTTGCTAATTGAACAAGCTTCTGTTTCAAATCACAGAGGAGATCTCTGACCTGACCGAGCAGATCGGAGAGACTGGTAAAAGCATCCATGAGCTGGAGAAGGCCAGGAAGACAGTGGAGACAGAGAAGTCTGAGATCCAGACGGCTCTGGAGGAGGCTGAGGTACAAACTCTCCACAATTTCCAGAATGAATTGGAAATGATAAACATTCTAAGGATTATCACATTAAGATTGACATTTGCTAAAACATTCCTTTATTTAGGGAACACTGGAGCATGAAGAGTCCAAGATTCTGCGTGTGCAGCTGGAGCTGAACCAGATCAAGGGTGAGGTGGACAGGAAGCTGGCAGAGAAAGATGAGGAGATGGAGCAGATCAAGAGGAACAGCCAGAGAGTGCTGGACTCCATGCAGAGCACCCTGGACTCTGAGGTCCGCAGCAGGAATGATGCTCTGAGAATCAAGAAGAAGATGGAGGGAGACCTGAATGAGATGGAGATCCAGCTGAGCCATGCTAACCGCCAGGCTGCTGAGTCCCAGAAGCAGCTGAGGAATGTTCAGGGGCAGCTCAAGGTACTGTGAATGTTGACCATAGTGATGAGTAGACTGCCGTGAACTACATTAATACTTACTTCAGACCATTACTGCAGATCTAGACTCAAAATGGGGCCTCAAATATCCATCTCAGATCATATTTGTTTTGGTTTGGAAAACATGGGTGCATGTATATAGAAGGGCAATTCATAATATCATCCTTGCAAAGAACAGTACACCTTCCAGTACAAACAGTACTGCTGAAGCAGTAGGGGACGGTTTAAGAAATACTGTACACAGCAGCATCTTCTCATTCCTCTCTACACTTTGTGGTGTTTCTAGGATGCCCAGTTGCACCTGGATGATGCCGTCCGGGCCGCAGACGACATGAAGGAACAGGCTGCCATGGTGGAACGTAGAAATGGTCTGATGGTGGCTGAGATTGAAGAGCTGAGAGTGGGTCTGGAGCAGACAGAGAGAGGCCGCAAAGTGGCCGAGCAGGAGCTGTTGGACGCCAGCGAGAGAGTGGGACTGCTGCATTCCCAGGTGTGGACAGCACACAAACACACATAAACACATTGTTACATAGCATTCACAGCAAAGGTTTTGTTTTGCTAATATCCATGTGTACTCTCTTCCAGAACACCAGCCTGTTGAACACCAAGAAGAAGCTTGAGACTGACCTGGTTCAGGTGCAGGGAGAGGTGGACGACATTGTCCAGGAGGCCAGAAATGCTGAGGAGAAGGCCAAGAAGGCCATCACTGATGTGAGTCTGGCTAACTAAGTACCACAGCACAGTTCAGTCAAGACACTCACGTGATTGATTTCACCATTTATTCATAAACATGAGAATAGGTTTAACTTTTGCGGAATGGATGTGGACATGGGGAAGCACTCCCTGCCTCGCTGTGCATGAATGACATGAGGCAGGGAGCAATGAGTTAAATCCCCCAACGGGGAGTACAGACAGACAACATGGGGGAGAAGGGAATGGTGGTGGGTGGCAGCAGCGCAGAACACTAAGGTAATCAAGGATGCGTGTGCGTACATGTGTGCGCCTTTAAAGCGCCACCTATCGAGCTAAGCCTATGGGCTAAGAACACGGCGATGGGTGATATGACGTGCTCTGCCCGAGTGCCATGCCTGAACTAGCTTCGCTCATTCACAATTCAGTCACTACCACCATATCAGCATACAGTAGCCTACCCCTATGGTAGCATACCTTCCACCTTTTGTCCATGTTCTAGTGATTGCTTCATAACTTATGTGTTCACAATTCTAGTGTCGACCCCCACTGATCCATCTAAGTATACTGCAGAAACGTGTTAGATGGTGCTGATTCTTACACAGTTCAGTTCTCATAATGCTTTGTTTGTTGGGTCATTCCACAAGTATATGGTATATATAATATAATGCTGTACTGTAAAATCTTTTTTGTTCATGTAACCTGGTACAATATACTATGAGTATGTACAGTTCCTCAGTTCAACCAAGCTGTATTCTGTTGTTGCAGGCGGCCATGATGGCAGAAGAGCTGAAGAAGGAGCAGGACACCAGTTCTCACCTTGAGAGGATGAAGAAGAATCTTGAAGTGACAGTCAAGGACCTGCAGCACCGTCTGGATGAAGCAGAGAACCTAGCCATGAAGGGTGGCAAGAAGCAGCTCCAGAAACTGGAGTCCAGAGTAAGTTTGCAGACGTAAAATTATCCCTGTTGCCTTGAGAAAGGTAAAATATTCTTAAGCCATGTTTTCCCGGTATAATTCTGTTAATAAGGACCTTTTAGCATGGGAGTGATGGATTCACCATGCGCTCCTGTTCTCCACCCAGGTGCGTGAGCTGGAGACTGAGGTTGAGGCTGAACAGAGGAGAGGTGTAGATGCAGTCAAGGGAGTCCGCAAGTATGAGCGCAGAGTCAAGGAGCTGACATACCAGGTAATATAACAACACACTCACTACACTGAGCATATTTATCAAATCTGCATTTTTTTTTAATCATTACAGTGTGTGTAATTAGAGAAAATTAAAATTTCCTCTCTGCGTCAGACTGAGGAGGATAAGAAGAATGTTACCAGACTTCAGGACCTGGTGGATAAGCTGCAGCTTAAAGTGAAGGCTTACAAGAGAGCGGCTGAGGAGGCGGTAAGTCTAATAACTTATTTGAGCCTCGCTTATGCAAAATAAAGCTTTCCTAGCTTTCGGTGTATATCTCTATGGCTTTACCAATGGTATTTTTCTTGTTTAAATGATCGCTGCAGCAAGCACATTTACAAATTTTTTAAGAAATCTTTTCAAAATGAATTTATCCCAGGAGGAGCAGTCCAACTCCCACATGTCCAAGTTCAGGAAGGTTCAGCATGAGCTGGAGGAGGCTGAGGAGCGTGCCGACATCGCTGAGTCTCAGGTCAACAAGCTCAGAACCAAGAGTCGTGACTCTGGAAAGGTAAAACTCTCCTAATGTCACAACAAGGGTTCAGACAAAGAAACAAATGCATGACAGTGTTTTGTCAGATATAAGTTTATATTTGTCAAATATAAAAATTCTATACAATAATTCCCTGTTTTTTTCTTTCTTACAATCAGGCAAAAGAAGCGGAATAGACACTAACCTGAACAAGACCCTATGCCTAAACATTTTCATAAGTTTCATAAAATATGGTTTACATTGTGATATTTTGATGGTAAAAAATAAATAAAAGAAACAATCTTCAAAACATCATGGCTTGTTGTGGATTTGTTGTAGGAGGTAGAAATGTTGTCTAAGGTTGCACAATTTTGTACATAGAAATGAGTTTACACAGGTCAATAAAGCACATAAAAAATGTCTGCATCCAAATTATGTTTCAAAACACATGGCCTGTGTAGCCAAATTAATTCTTCCATGTTGTTTCAGTAAAATATATTTGAAAAAGTGGGTCCTTTAGTGACTGCAAGGGATGCAAAATATACTGATAAAATCATTCTAATTCATCATATAGATGAAGAATAATTCTCTAGAATAAGACTCTTTGGCCCCCATGTTACCCTTATTTAATGGCGATGTGAGACGTTTTCTGACAAAGTCATGAAAGTCCCTTTGGTCGAACGTTATGTGGTAAACGCTAATGCCTGTAAATGGCTAACACGTTTATATTTATTTGTTGCAAACAGAACATTTGAATAATTTTACAGGCGACACTGCATGTCTGTGAGTCCTGAGAGATACACATTTCAACATCATACAATGCCTGGTTCTCACGATAATCATGCCACAGACAGACACACAAACAGAAACAGAGAGATTCCTGCCTTTATGGTGAGGCTACGTAAAAGGTTACTGCAATCACCAGGCATTGAGGAAATCAAATACAGAGATTTACAAGTTTTTCTTGACTACAGCCTGTATGGTACTTAAACATAGGTCTGAGAATATAATTGTCATGTTTGTTGTGTTGTTTGTGTTTCCTGGTTGTGGGTGTGGCCATGGTCTCCAGTTCCAATTACCCACTCACTCTGCCTCAGTCTCCACACCTGTCTCCCATCAACTCATCAGCCCTGCAGTTTATCAACCCTGGTTTTCACGTCATTCATCGCCGGATAATAGTTTTGTCTACCCTCGGTAGTATACTCCCGGTTACAAAGAGAGATTGGAAGACCTAGTATTTTTTCTGTGAAACCATTCAGTGCTGACTTAGTTTTTTTGCCTGTGCCTCCAGGATCACCAACCTTGCCTCCCAGCCAAACCCTGCACAGCCTACCCTGCCGTCCTGTCTGTTTTCCGTCACCATCATTCCTCTCTGCACTTACCCCAACATTAAACCCCTCTGGGCCATCCCTCAGTTTTTTCTCGTCTGTGTTGTGCACTTGGGTCCACCACCACCACCACGTAACAATAATTGTATTGAAAACCAGTTAATACACATTCTAATTTGAATTACATTGTTCCAAATAAATGTGTTGTTGCGGTAGCTACAACATGTATCTATAACTTAAATTACTTTGAACTGCACCTTTTCAAATCTCTTCTTGGAAATGACCTCTACACTTACTATACTCTGTGAGTAGGTGTGAGCTGCTCTATAAATGAGAAAAGCAGGTTCAGGCATGGCTCTCGGGCAGTGCGCGTCATATCACCCATCGCTGTGTTCTCAGGCCATAGGCTTAGCTCGATAGGCGGCGCTATAAAGTCGCACCATGCACGCACACGCATAGTCGATTACCTAGTGTTCTGCGCCGCTGCCACCCACCATCATCCCCTTCTCCCCCATGTTGTCTGTCTGTTCTCCCCGTGGGGGATTTAACTTGTTGCTCGCTGCCTCACGTCATGCATGTGCAGTGAAGGCAGGGAGCACTTCCCCATGTACATCCATTCCGCCAATGTTAAACCATTTGTCATGTTTATGAATAAATGGTGAAATCAATCACGTGAGTGTCTTGACTGAACTGCATTTAACTGTCCACTTTTAGTGAGGGTTTGTTTTCCTCCAATGTAGGCTCTTGAATGTATGTCTGAAACATACTGCAAAGAGGACCTGAGCAAGTCATTATTGAGCAATATTTATAGTCATATTATAGATATATTATATAGTTATTGCTCAATATCTTGCACATTTGCTTTAGAATCAGAATCTAATTTGTTTTGGTCTGATGTTGCGTGACAATTATTTGTTTTATGTTTATAAACATGTAGTGAAAACAGGTAAACTTCGTGAGACAAGTTTGTGAATTTGTGAAGAGGCACATCTTTAAAGATCTTCTACCATTGATGATGTGGAGGCACATCATTAATAATATTGAGTCTGTTCTGTATGACTGTATGTTCTATGATTGCAACTTTTACTTTTGACTGCACTGTAGTGCTTTGTGTGCAAGATAGGCGCATTACAAATTATTAATTAATTATTATTATTAATAAATAACCTCTTAATCTTGAACAGAATCTGCCTGCTCTGAGGGATCTCCCAGACAGACTGCATTTATGGCCTAACATAAATGTTTGAGTATGTGTGTGTTTACATTCCTCCTCCCAAACCTGTCTTCATATAAATTATTTATACATTTATAAGTATTGCCATGAGCAGTTAACACCTGCTTCTCAGCCATCAACGGTATTACACAACCACAAACCTAAAGTACTTTTTTACTGACATTGATACTGCTCAAATGCCACTACTAAATGACATAATTGAATTACCAGTGAACTATTTGGCCTGGAATATCTGGCCTGAGATGAGCCAAGACCCACTTTGGCCTCTCATAAAGAACTTTCAAAGTGAAGCCAAGGTGGTTGTGCTTTACTGGAGTTCTGCCATTGCATGTGACACATCCAAAATTAGACTATAACTCAGGGTTGATGTTTCTTATAAGCTCACGTTACAACAGTAAATGCACAACAATCCAATGACATCTAGTCGTAAAGTTTGTTTTAACATTTTGGTGTGAAATGTATCTTTGGTTTTCTCTTTACAATCCTTTATATTTGAGGAATTATGGCGTTAAGATATTTTTATAAAAACAATTTGGTCAAAGATACTAGGTTAAGTAGGTCAACAGTTATTACAAGAATTCCATATGATATACTGTTTGTACCAATTATAATTAGTTGTGCAGTAGCGATTGTCGGATGGGTAGTATTTTAAAAGCTCATCCTTAATATTTAGTGGCATGACGAGAAAACCTCAAAATGTACACTGCTGAAACCCTGTCAGGTGGCAGCCAGTGGAAATGTGAACCATGTAATCATGGTATCTTGAAAATGGTGTTCCTAAGTAATAGCCAACTTTCTAGCCTTATAGACTTTAAGGCCTTATTCTAGCAGTACTTTGTGTCACCTAAAATGTCTTGTTGGGATGAGACATACTGTATTTTAAACGAATGGAAAAACAAAGGAGGATACATAATCAAAATCTATCTAGACAGGACAGTTTGGCAGTTGACATGAGGATCTGGAACATAATCCATATTTGAAAACTAATATATTGAAATGCAAATCAATAAAAAATAGTTTTGTAACAAAAACAAAAAAACGGTACAAATTATATATTTGTTTTTTTCCTCAATACTCCTTCAATTTGGATTTGAACCAGTTTGAATTCTTAGCCTTTTGTCTTTAAGTCTCTGAAAATATTTGACAAAATAAATGGTGTCTAAAGAGTTTGAACATTATGTAAATAGTGGATAATCTTAAAAGACAAACTGTTGAAAAAAAAAAAAAATGGTATCACCTTTTTTCTCACCAAACCATCCAATTTGTCATCGATCTGCATGTCGGATTGCATTTAGTCTTTTTGTGTCAGTTCACACAGCAGTTTAATCATTTGGATTTGTCAAATATAAAGTTCTGCACAAAGTCATCTCTGAAGGCAGCTCAATTACATGTGCCATGTCAGCTTCACAAGACAGCAGTGGTATACAAAGACCCAATAAACAAACTAAACATTTGTTTAGACACATTTACATTTGAAATGTGTTGGCCACTTGTCTGAAGAGACAGACAATGAAATAAAGAGTAGACACCAGTCTACCAGTTTTTTTTCCTCCAGTGAACCGCGGCCATGAGTACGGATGCGGAGTTGGCTCAGTATGGGAAGGCTTCAATTTACCTTCGGAAACCGGAAAAAGGAGAGGCTTGAAGCCCAGAGCAAGCCATTTGATTATAAAAATGCTTGCTAAGTGGTTGATGACAAGTTGTACCTTAATAAACAGCTTTAATTCAGTAGATGGCGACAAAGACAATGGCGTATAAACGTGGTTACATGCTCTGACCGTATTTATTCCCTTTGTCATGTATGTGTTTGTCAAGTATTTGACAAAAGAAGTGTTCTAGTACTTAAAACGTTTAGCATACTGATCAAAGAAGTTTGCCACCATGCTGATTCAAACAGTGTTTTAGATTTTAGCACTTGAAAGTAAGTCATCTTCAGTACAGAACCTTGATTTAATTTGTAATTGTATCCTTTCCATTTATCCCTAACATCATTCATGTATCATGTCACCAAGGATCCAACACTTGTAAATTGTCAAGGTGATAAACATATGCAATTCTAGATTTTAAAACTGGGGATGCAAAGGTTAGTGAATTTTTTTTTTTCTTTCAAAAAACATGCTCAAAATTAATAGTAGATCTTAAATGTGTTAATAAATCATTAGAGTACAACAAACCATGATAGAACATACAACTCAGACATCACTTAAACATTGGTGAAATCTTTTTCATCCCAACAGTAGGGGTGCAAATGCACCCCCTGCACCCGCGGTAAAGTCGGCTATGGTGATAATATTACCCTGTCATGCAATTACTCATCTTCCACTTCTCTCCATTGGTATTACCACATTCCTGGATCATCTCCACAGTTCCTTCTGCTCATCCTCCACAGCAGTAGGTCAGATGTCAGAGCTGAAGGACTAGATCCTCGACTTAAAATCAAACGGGATCCAGAATCAAGATGTGTAGACCTGGACATCTCCTTCGCAAAAGTGAAAGATTCTGGGTTGTACTAATGTGCACTGACGCCCACAGTGCCAGGAAGCCCCATGGCTGTGTACAAAAACCTCCCCTGTGCCCCAAATGTGTGCCAAGTTCTCTATGCTTGCTTATACTTTGGCAATGTAATCTCAAACTAGTGTAGTCCATTGGCCATATCAGAACACAACATTCTAAAGTTCATGTATTAATAGGGGATTGTTTAAATATGTACATAACGTATTTTTATTCACAATTGCAATTTATTTCACTCAAAGTGATGTGACATTTTACAATTTTAGCTCAATAGTGCTGAGTGAGTTTTTTCCATACGTTTTGTATAAAAACGTGTATTAATTTTTCATTATTTAAATATCGAATAATTCAATGGAATCATCAGAATAACTTTGATGTCCAGCAGTCAGTGTATTTTTTTACTTTTGAGTTTGTTCATTTAATCAGTAAGAAGCATGCTTGTTATAGTACATGAGTACAGAGCTACCATGTGATGGAACTAAAGCAAAGAATCTCTCATCTCCCCACCACGGGAGTCCTCCCTGTCCTTTCAGAGATGAGAGGGATGATGGAGGGATGACTTTGATGCGTGGGCTACAATAAATCAGCATATCAAGCATGTGAAAATAAGGGAAGGAAAAAAACTGTGACAAACTTCAAAGTATGAAACAGAACCATAGATATTTAACACATTTACTGTGGTAACTTTTGTCAAAACTATCTTTCTAAATTGGACACAGAAAACAGCCTTAACCCAACAGGCCACTATCAAAAAGTCTTTAGGGGGCTGTGCTTGTCTCGCCATCTACTGGTGAAACACAGAAACTACTGCACTTCAGGTTTATGATATCTGTGATTGTACTGTATACAACCCGTAGGCTAGTGTGAAATGTTAACTGGTCAAGCTAATCAGGAAGACAAAGGCTTATAAACAGTAAATCCACACAAAGGCTTTATTCATAGGATTGTACAGGATGGTCTCCCAATGTCTTTTTGATGGTGCATACTATTTACACACAATTGTGTGTATATCATAACATTTACACAGACAAATCTAACTCTCAATTCAAGCTTGGTACCAGCTATTCTATCTAGCTTAGGAGGTGTAGAGTTGTGCAAAAACATTAGATTAGTGCTGCTGCTAAACAATGTAGCAGTTTGCATGAGCTCCACAGGGTTACATGTGGTCAAGAGTGTGGATCCAGGATGCCTTTTACCTTTTATAATTATGATACATTTGATAATATGTTGTATATATATATTTGTTTTCACTAATTTCAGAATACAAGAATTTGTATACACACCATCCACTGATACAGATACAATAGGAATGCTAATCTTCTCATCCACATGACATCTTACTGTATGTCATCTAGGGCAATACACCTAGGAAAGAATCTTCTGGCATGCCTGATCCATGTCCAGGCATCCAGCATTCATTGCGTCCAGGAGGGGCATTTGATCATGTGGATGGTCATACAGTAAACCTTCCACCTCCATGAGGAAAATACTTATTGTATGGGGTTGGGGAACGGACAGTAAGGTGGGAAGAAAAGTGACACCATTCTGGGATGGGCTACAAACCACTCGGTGACTGCACGGGAGTGGTGAAATGCCACATTGTCCCATACAAATGTTGGCTTATTTCTTCTCTCTGCATCCCTTTCCTCACCTAGCACAACCCTTCCGTAGAGATCATTTCATAGCATTAAATCTTTTGATTCGAAATATATATTTCATTACAATATTACTGTAGAAATGTAGCAAATTTCTGTCTTATTCAGTTTTGTATTATGTTATTGTTTTGAACTGAAGTTTAACAGTTTTGAAAACAGTATGTAAGCATGTGCAAATTGGCCTGTAGGTACATAGAGTTTTGGCAGTTGTTGTTTCGAAGTGAGAAAAGAATGAATGTAATGTAGCCAGGTGGGATAATGTATATTAACGCCACCAGATGGCACTGTCAGAATTTAGTTATCAGCTGTGGGGCAAGGAACTCTGGGAAATAACTGGAGAAAAGCGCGAAGCTATGTTGAAGGTCATTGAACACGGGTCATTTGCCTGGGTTCTGTGTTAAAAGGTAAATATGTATATTTTGTTGATTGTTGGCATAAAATATCAATGTGTAAAAAACATTTATTGTAATGGATGCCTATAAATCCCGAAGATGTTGTAAACTGATGTTAGTGTTCCATCGGATGTTAACAGATACTGCAGACATTGTCCAGATGTAGCCGCATGGCGTAGAACTATTATTTTCTTTGATACGGATCTGTACAGTTTAGTAAGCTATGTGTATTAAGCTCAATTCATGTATTTACCGTTTATCAATGTACACATGTTAATTGTGAATTATCTTTGTGTATACAGGAGTCACTATAGTTATTTTTGCACGCTAGAGTCTTAAGTAAAAAGGAACTCCTAGTGGTACACGTTATTATAATACTATTGCAGTATCTTGGTCGATACTAGGTTTGTTTTATTTTCATTATCTATCTGAACACCATTTTTATAGTCCAGAATAAAGACCCCAAAAATATATTTGTCCTGTGCTGGTTCGATTTTGCCAGGCTACAGTAATTTGAAAGATGTAGTCATTTAATGCATTTTGTGCCAAAGCAATGATAAATGATCTAACGTCACTGTGTCCAATCCCGACCGCTGTAAGCTACTATTGTCCAAACCCGAACGGGGTTTGGACACTCAGTTTCCGGTCTTGTTGCCAGCATTTTCTTTTGCTATCGCCAGCAAAGTGTAAGTAGTATTATTTTAGGCATACCAAACAATCTACGTGTCAAATTTCATGAACATATATGGACGTTTACATGTCTAAATAATATAGGAAAGTTACGTTGGCTGAAAGACCACTCGGCGACACTTGGGCGACGATCTTTACTCTGACGTGTGTCTGTGTTGTCATCGTACTGCTACTATATGGGTTAGCCTATGAGTGTATTTCAACGCTAGCTTAACACTACTTTGTCTAGCCAATGAAAATACACGATCATGTGTGATGTGATCTGTAGTCGAGGGGAGGAAGGGATGGGGGCTAGCAAACTTTGAGAATAGTTCAACAAAACATCCAGCAGGTGGTGGTATACAGTCAAATTGAGATTTTATCGCATAGTTTGGAGATGTTGAAGCGTGAGATCTTATTGTGGAGGACATAACAACGTCCCCGGATATGTTGACAGCATTGATGGTCAGTTTGGTGACCCTGGATCAAGTTAATATCCCCGTAAAAACAGCAGCGACGAGTGTTTACTACGAGGATAGAAGTGTGGTCGGGTTTGGACAAGGGTAGCGCACGGCTAATTTACCGGTGCCAACGTCTTTTGACCGGCTCTAGTAAAGGCTAAGCTAACTCTAAATTTTTTAACAATATTTAGCTCGAAAGGTAAGAAGTTAAAGCTTATCGTGAAACCAGTAAATCAGCTGAAAACGTGATACGATTATTTTGATCAATATTTGAAGTGGCATTTTATCAGAATGTTAGCTAAAAACCGGTCGGGATTGGACACAGTGACGCTACAGTTTAGCCCAGTGGTTCTCAACCTTTTTTGCTCCATGACCCACATTTTAAGATACCAGCGCAGTCGCGACCCAACAACAAATAATAATCAGCATGAATCATCAGGCCAATAATTTAACAATTGTATTATTATAATTACTACCACTACTACTAGGCTTAATACTATACCACTGTTTTACCATTGAAAACACATGCAACTGTTTAACGGTCAGGATCAGTAAAGCAATCATGGACTAGGCCTATATGCTCAACTTCTTGGAGAAATCATGGACTTAAGCCATACATTTTCAACTTTCTTAATAGGAAATTACGAATTTACATGTTCAACTTCTTAAGGAGAATCCATGGACTTACACATTCACATGTTCCACTTATCACAGGACTTATGTTCATTTCCTAAATGAGAAATCCTTACATGCTCAACTTCTTAATGAGAAATGGACTTACATGTTCAACTTGTAAATGAGAAATCATGGACTTATATGTACAACTTTTTATTTAGAAAGCATTAACAACATGTTGGCTTGACTTTCTTTAATCTGTTAATTAGGTTTTACAGGTTTCTTCTCTTCTTTTTCATAAAGTAATAAAATAAAATTCATAGATAAATATAAATATTGGGCTTGACTTTTTAATGAGAAATCTGGGGCTGTTTCTTTTTTACAAGTCTGTCAACATTTGGGGTGATTGAAGACAGTGCAATCCGAAGATCATGTTCAACGTTCAGTTTGTTTCTGCTTTTGTTCTTAAGCAGTGTGAGAGTAGAAAATCCAACTTCGCATAAAAAAGTGGTGCTGAAAGGCAAAATAACTCTTTTTTTGCATGATGAGCAAGGGTAGGATACTCGTGCGCAACACTGCACCAAAACTGAGGGAGAGTCAACTCTAAGAACTTCTTTTGCAGGCCACGATCACACGATAGGTCCACCAGTTGAGATTCCTTTTCTGATGATAAACCGTCTCCACCTCAATTCCAAAAGGTTCCCTTATCCAATATTTGTCCGGCACCTTCTGCTCTGGAAAATAATCACAAAAGCGCACATGCAGCTTTTCCAAATGCGCTCGCATGACCCTTTTCAGCGCCGATCTCTCAGTAGGCCTATCCGTCAGGTTTACTACCTCTTGACTCACGTTTGTGAACATGTCCAATCTGTCGCTGGAAACATGCTTGGTCCACAGACTCAACTTTTTCTTGAAGGAGTCGATTTTGTCCATCTGTTCAAATCTGTTATGCCCCCTGCCTTGTAATGACACATTCAAAGTGTTCAAATGATCAAAAATGTCGGCAAGATATGAGAGACGTGCAATCCACAGGTCATCGTTAAAAAAGTCCGCCAGTTCTGCGTTTTTCTCAGCTAGAAATGCTGCCAGTTCGTTTCTGAGTTCGTAAACTCTGGATAAGACTTTGCCCCTGGATAACCAGCGGACCTCGGCATGATACAGCAATTGTTCGTGATCGCTCCCCATCTCTTTGCAGAAGGCTTGGAAACACCTTGCATTCTTTGCGCTATGCTTGATGTAATTCACAACTTTCACGACCTCTTTCAATGTTCCGTGAAGCTCCGGTACCATGTCTTTAGCAGCTAATGCTTCCCTATGTAAAAAGCAGTGATTCCACGTAGCGTTTGGTGCAGCTACATCCAAAATTCTTTTGACAACCCCTGAATGTTTTCCTGTCATCGAGGCTGCCCCATCCGTTGTCACACCAACACACTTTGACCAGGAGAGCCCCACTGAGTTTAGGTATGTGTCCATTGCAGAAAAAATCTCTGCTGCAGTTGTTGATGTTGGCAAATCTGCATTAAATAAGAACTGCTCTTCAAAGTCACCATTCTGCACATACCGCACATAAACCAAGAGAATGGCACGTCTTGCCATGTCTGTGGATTCATCCAGTTGTAAGGCGAAATAGTCACAAGCGCAGAGACGTTCAGTGAGCTGCTGCTCAACATCATTGGACATGTCACATATCCTCCTATGAACAGTGTCGTTTGACAGGGGAATTGTCTTAAATTTTGCTGCTTCTTTTTCACCTATGAGTGCAGTGCACATATCGATGGCACAGGGGAGGATAAGCTCTTCTGCAACCGTATGGGCCTTTTTGCATTTAGCTAGCCGGTAGGAGACCAGATAGGATGCACGTAGTGCTTGCTCCTGAACAGTGATGGCACGTTCAAATGTTTTTTGGGATGCCTCAAGGTTTTGGCTCATACGATTGAAAAAATCAAAATCTTTGTCTTTATAACTGGCGTGCTTTGTTATCAAATGTCTCTGTAATTTAGAAGGCTTCAGGCTTTCGTTAGCTAGCAGCTCGTTGCATAGCGCACACAACGGCTTTTGCTCACTATTCTTCACGCAATATGTGAAACCATATTTAAGAAATGCTGGGTCGTACACCCGTATATATTTCTTCTTCGGTTCTTCAGAAGAAGACGTATCTGAGCTGGTACTCGGTTTACACTCAGATTTTCTTTTGACTGTTAGAAATGTCTCCATTTTATTTTGTCTATTCTCGACTCTTCTCTACTTTTCTCCGGTCATGTCAGTGTAAATCATCGCGCTGTCCAGTGACGTTTTGCATGTTGCTACATTAGAAATATCTGATATGCAAATTTGATTGGCTGAATGTTCGAACATGTTATTGTTAGATAGGCCTACATACAGAACCAGTGCCGGCTTATGTGATTTGATGTCAGAACTGGGAGCAGGGATTCCCTAATGGACAGAGGGAGCATGGCTAGTGGAAAAAAGGTTAACATTTAGAATTTGTCTCGCGACCCTTTCAGAAACTCAACCACTGGTTTAGCCCACATTCTGTTGTGCTGACTGTGTGAAGAGTTTTGAAAACATGACTTAAGTATTGAGAAATGTGTCCTAGCGACTGTAAAAAACTGTAATAGATGAAAATAGCAAATGTCAAAAAGCCAAATCAAATGCAACAAATGTTTAATTAATGATTAATAATTCATGTGGATTACAGAGTAGTGGGACACTGATCAGCAATCTCCATTCTTCACAGAAGATGCAGCTGCATTCATGGAGATAATGTTCTCTGCATGAGAGATTCCACCTTTGGTCTTCTCACCCACAGTGCGATCCTTCAAAAAGAAAAGAAAATCCTTTCAGATGAACTTCTACTCTATGTGCTCAGAGCTCCAGGACACCATTGGTAACCAACATGGTACGCACACTATATGTTTATTATGAATGTAACCATGTTTACGTAATAACAACTGCGAAGATCAACTTACAGGTTTTACTTTCTTTCCTCTGCCTCTCCTGAAAGCTCTCCTGACAGCTCTCTCAGGTTATTTAACATTAATATGAGTTCCCATAGCCTGTCTTTGGTCCCCCAGTGGCTAGAAATGTTGATAGGTGTAAACAAAGCCCTGGGTATTCTTCTCCGCCTTTGAGAAAATTAAAGCTCAAAAGCTCGGTTTGGAAAAAACCCTATTGTGACGTCACAATAGGGAAGGTTACCTCCCCTCTCTCTGCTTTGCCCGCCCCTAAGAAACTGAGCTACGACCGTGCAAGTGTTTTTATCCTCGAGAGACATCATGGCTTGCAAACGAACGAAGCATTACATTTGCTCAGTTTGGAAGGACAAAGAAAAACAAAAGTATTATTACATTTCCTTCATCCAAGTGTCTGAAGACCCAGTGTCTTAATTTGATTTTGTCTGGAAATGCGCCGACACACGTTTTGTATGCCTGCGGCAAACATTTCAGCCACGACTGTTTCCTCAACTTGAGCTAATACAAAGCTGGCCTTGCTGAAATTAAATTCTGGATCAGTACTAACAACACCATTTTAGAGTACCCAATATCTTCCACCTGCATGGGCGTCGCCACAATATAACCTATAACTTAAAAAAAAAAATCGTTTGGACCCCCCCACATTTGCTATCAAAATATTAGTGCATGACGACAGGTCTACTAATCCAGCGTTCTTTCCATTGCTTCACAATCAAATCCGTTCCACTTTATCAGTAGGGGGAATACCCATAGCAATAGCAATCCATTCCGCGTTTTCCTGGTTCCTACACAAACAGACTCATCAGGCACGCAGATTCATACTCTTTGATCGAAGCAGCTAGCACTCCAGGTATCGGCTGTTCGAGATGGACATAATTTTTTGTCGGAAGAGAAAAGTAAGTCAGAGTTGCCCAAATTTTCCCTTCAGTGGCCAAAGCACCTTTATGAGACATTCTCTGACTATAATAGCATGAAGTCACAAAGATCCTTCTGCAAACATTATGATTATAGCTAGCCTAGCTAGCTATTTACGTACAACTAGCACTAGGCAATACCATTTACCCATTACAAGTGGAACAGCATTTGTTGATTTCTTAATCTAGGTTAAACAGAAAACTCATCTACAAAACTACATCAATAAATGTATAATGTGTAAATCCTCCTTTTAAGTCTTTTGCTCTCATTAAATGGAGAATAAAGTGCCAAAGTTGTCAGTGTCAGTCCTCTGTGTATTACACCAAAACATGGCTATCACCAGACCAAGCTCAATCTTATTTAAGATTGCAGATCGAATGGGTTTACCCAGTCTACCAGAACATAATAGTAGCCAGTAATTGCAGACCATGCCGACTCCAAGGAAAAACAATGAAAGAGATATTTTTTTATAAAAAAAATAAAAAAAAGGTAAATGCACCAGAATGCGGGAAATTGCATCTACATCTTTAAAAAAAAAATCTGGTGGAGAAACCCCCAGACTCCCCGGCAAAATGTGTCCCCCCCACTTTCAAAATGCTGCTGACGCCCATGTCCACCTGTAATATAGAGAAACCTGAGACCCAAATCTAAAACACAGGCCCTTCATTATCTGTCCCTGGTGGTATTCCAGGTAGCGGGTTTAACAAACTGAGCCTAACCCTGAACTCTGAGTTGAGTACTCTAAAATGGGAAACTCAGAGACTTTTCGGTTCCAGAAAAGCTGATTTGAATGTGATAACTTAACTCGGAGTACGTCAACTCGGAGTTAAGCGTGGGCATGAGAACTATTAAAAGCCAACATCAATGGAGCTCCGATACTAGGATCCACCATGGCACCTGGCGACAAAAAACATTGTCCTACTTCACCACACTTCAGATATAAGTTTTATTTAGAGTTTATGGTCAATCTGAGCACATATTCCGGAAAAAAAGCAACACGGCTTTAGCAGCGTATATTGGCGTGGGGACAAACTGTCGAGTCAATGCATACATTTGAATGTAATAGCCAGTCCATACATTGAACATTTAACCCCACTGTCCGTTAATATTACAGGAGAAAAAGTGGTGCATATGCACTTCAGCTGAGCGCTGCCGTGAAACACAGAGGGACCACTAGGTCACCCCTTTGGTGACAGCTAATGGGGATGGTTTTAACAATAAACAATAAAAAGTTCTGAGGCTGATTTAGAACACAGCTGTTGTTGAATTTCAATTTGGCAAAGCCATTCAAACATTCCAGAGTGACTTACCATGTCACAGGCCTTCTTCTGATCCTAAAATTACAAATCCAGCTTTTGTCTAGCATTTATACTGCTAATGTAGGATCAAGCTTAACTCAGTCCTACCTATCTGAGTTAAAAGATGTAGCAAAAATGAGTGGTACAGCTTTTGAGAAAGTACTGCTAGAGGAGTTGGCTAGAATTCAACGCTCTGCAAAGCAGGACGCCCAGTTAAGCATGAAGACCCCTTAGTCAACATATCCCGACTGTATACCCCTGATACAAATACAGTGGCAGCACCAGTAACTGACCAGACCCCAAATGAGCCAACTTCTCAGTCCAAGGTGACGTTCCACCTAGTGGTGGTAGAGCAACCAACCAGTTATCACCTGAACAACTAAAGAGTGGTGGTGGAACACATCGTAAAGAGAAAAGATATGTCGTCAACACCTTACTGCTTTTCCAAGTGGAGGCTTTTCTCTGGAACTCTGACACTTGGCGTAGCAATGCAGAGTTTTACCTCACAGATACCACAGTCTCTGACAAACAAGTGGCAGGGCTCAACATTAACATTTTTTGGCACTGGCCCCACCGGGCCAGTGGGTTTGAAACTTACTGGCCCCAAGACAATTTTTACTGGCCCCCCCTCCAAAAGTTGTAATTTATCATTGTTACAACAAAACCACAACAAAGTTGTGTTATTCTGTAAACACATCCTGGATATAAAAAGAACAAAAATGAAATCACATTTCTAGTGATAAAAAATAAAAAGGTAATAGTCAGCAAAACAATTGACTTTTAACCTCAAACATGACGTGCTCTCTTCCCTGCTGACAGCCATCTCTGCACTGTCTGGCAGAAACTGAAACCTCTGGTCCCTCAATGTTAATATATAAAAGCTTCCATAGCATTTCATCAGTATGATACTAACTACCCAAGTCGACACCAGTCTTCTGCTGCAGTTCAATAGCCTGGGGGAACGAGGCGAACGGCTGGCCCGTTGTTATAAGTCGTGCAATAACACGATGGGCATCTACATTTAAATTCCTGACCAGCATGGTCAACGGCCTGGAAACCAGGTACTGTCTGCTAGCATGGCTGGTCAGGGATTGTTTTCGAAAATTGTCGGTGCCTGTGTAAAAAGACCTACTTTTGTCCGCTTTAGACGGGAACATACGACAGGCGACACAGTGCATCTTCATTCCATAAAAAAAATTGCTTCCGTTTGAGCTCGTAGCTCTACTTTGCTGCCATCTTCACTTTATTGTCTTGCGCCAGCTCGCGCCAGTTGTTAAAAATTTATCGAGATTAGAGAATTACAATTTGACAACCACTCGTCACTCACTACTCAACTCTTGATTTGCCAACTGTGCGCCCCACAAGCTGCAAAGTTATTTATGCATTTAGCAGATAGCAAAACATATTAAGGATGTTAACTTTTACAATGCAAATTTTTTTTTCAATCAATAATTTGCAGTGGCCCGATCGGGCCAGTGAGTTGCTAGTTTAACTGTCCCGACGTTACTTTTTACTGGCCCCGGGCCATCGTTATTGTCGAGCCCTGAGTGGTCAGAAAGATTTCAGAAAGCCTGCTCCCTCTAGCTGCCAATGTTGTGAAACATCTAGGGCCTCTGTCCAGTTCCCGAGAATATCTGAGTGTTCTTGACTCAGCTTATGGTACAGTGGATGATGGTGATGAACTCTTTGCAGCATTCCTAAACACCAACCAAAACGCAGGTAAAAAACCTTCTGCTTACTTACATCGACTACAGGCTACATTGGCAATGTGTGAAAAGTGAAATGGTATTGAGGCTGGAGACTCAGACCACCAACTGCTGAAACAGTTCTGCAGCTTCATCACCAATCTCCAGCTGGATCAAAAAAAGTATAATCCACCAGAGTTGTTGCTCGTCCTACGAATTGAAGAGGACAAGCAAACTGCCAAGTCCCGCGCATGAGACAACATCTTGGATGTCCCAAAACTAAAGTCCAGTCTAACTCCCTGAATGTGTACGACTTTGACACTGATGAGAAAGACATAGCAGCTGCTGCTGCAGAAGACAACCCTGATGCGGGTACAAAGAAAATGAAAAAACAAATAGCACAGCTTCAAACCCAGTTGGCAACCTTGAAAGCATCGATGGATGAGTCCTCAGAAAAGGCTACCACCAAGACATTCAAGTCAAATAAATCTAAGCCGAAAGAGCCTGCAGAGAAACCAGCACCTGCGGCAGCTGAAGAAGTTCAACCTGCCAAAGACAATGATGGTGCACTGGTGACAAGAGCAGACTGCAGCTTATCATCTGAGCTGCCGAGAAGGTGATCGGCTGCAATCTGCCATCCTTTGAGGACCTGCACGCCTCTAGGACCTTGCGGCGAGAGAGGAAGATTGTGGCCGATTCCTCCCACCCTGGACACACACTGTTCCAGCCACTCCCCTTGGGCAGGAGGCTGCGGTCCATCAGGACCAAAATCTCATGCCACAAGAACAGTTTCTTTTTGTCTGCAGCTGGCCTCATCAACAAGGCCCAGGATCCCCAACTGACACTAACTCACACATAAACACTGACGTTACATTAACGCTCCTCTGACACACAGCCTACTGCACTCTTGTTACTTTGTATTTATATTTGATTGAATACTGTACAGTTTGTTCGTATTTTCATGTAAATATATATATATTTTTTTACATTTCTTACTTTTATATTTAAAGACTGCACACAATTTTTGAATTCTTATGTTTATTGTATGCACCAGCCCATGTCATGTAAACTACTTGGCGATTAAATTGTATTCTGATTCTGATTACACTTTTGCAATGTCATCTCAAACAACTGTAGTCCATTGTTCCAAAGTCAGACTCACATGTCAGAACTAAAGGTCATGTATTAATGGGGGATTGTTTAAATATGTACATAACATATTTTTATCCAGACTTTATTTCATTCAAAGTGATGTGACATTTTACGATTTTACAAAGACAAATCCATACATTACGCATAAAAGCATGTGTATTCATTTTTCATTATTTAAATGTCGAATAATTCAATGGATCATTTGAATAACTTTGAATGTCTAGCAGTCAGTGTATTTTTTACTTTTGAGTTTGTTCATTGAATCAGTAAGAAGCATGCTTGTTACAGTACATGTGAGTTACCATGTGATGGCACTAAAACATAGAGCGAGATATATTCTATTTCAGCCACTACTAATTTGACCACATACACTTGTGTCATCTAAAAGATATATAGTATAGTATCTGAGTAGAATGACTATTATGCAGGTGTCAAAAAAGAGGTAGTGATGTCAGGTGACCTAGAACCCAACAAAGTGCTATTCAGTGCTAATTCCTTGTAATAATTTCTGACATATATGATTGCTTGCACATTACCCAGAAATGTACCAACCAATTGACAACTGACCAAATAATCCTTAAAAATACAGGTGCTCTCATTGGGGGTGGTAAGGACGCTAAAGATTTAATTAAACAGATGGACAGGATCACCCAATTTACATTCAAAGTGTGGTATGACACCACACGTAAATATAAATTAGAGCGTGATCTCAGACTACTTAGGTGGGCAGCCTATGACGAACAATTAATTCCAAACACTTTTGACCAGAGATTCAGACAGTGGATACCAAATGGAATAACAGCACTGTGTACAGTAACAAAAGAGGGTAATTTCATGAGTTTTCAGCAGATGAAAGAAAAGTTTGCTTTGTATAACCGGGATCAATTCAGATATTTGCAACAAAGGGACTACTTTGAGAGGGAGGTAAAACCTAATACAAACCAGGACAAAAATGGTGTAATTTCAATTGTAATAGGAACATACAACTCAGGGAGATACAGAATAATATCTGCATTGTATCAGCAATTAATGGAGAGTAAATTCAATCCTATATGTCAAGCAGAAATGGGAAAAAGAGTTGGGTGTGAATATTTCTGAGGAAGATTGGCTACATATATGGAGAACCCAGCAATCTACTGCATCATCACGTTCATGGAGAGAACACTGTTGGAAGAATATAATACGATTTTTTATTACTCCCAAACTTAGGAGCAAATTTGTATCAGTGTCCCAACCATGTTGGAGAGAATGTGGTGCTGTAAATGTAGATCATGCTCATGTCTTCTGGCTCTGCCCAGACATTATTCAGTTTTGGGAAGATGTGCACTTGACTTTGACCAGCATCCTGGGTTACGAAGTACCTAGTTCATGTACAGTACTGTATTTTGGTAATATGGCTGGAAATATTGTGGCAAGATCAGACAGATACTTGTTCAACATCTTGATAGCGGCCTGTAAAAAAGCCATTACAAAAATATGGTATAAACCAGGTCCCCCAACTCGAGTTGAATGGCTGAAAATTGTGAATGAGATGTATGTGATGGAACAACTAACACATAGATTAATAGTACAGGCAGAACAATGTGAAGAGAAATGGGTGAAATGGACTCTTTTTAAATGTCAATGACAGGTTGATGGTTAAAAACTGTATATGTCCCAGGATCACTTTGTGGAATCAATGCAATCCAGCATGTTCATGGTTAAGTTTTTAGTTTTTGTATTCTTTTCTGTCAGTCTGTGTGTGTGTGTTTACTTTTCTGTTCCTCTGTATCTGTGAAAAATACAGGTGCATTATATTGATTTGAGGTGACTGGTGACTGAAGTCTACAGTGCACAGTACAATACACAAATACCCCCTTCAACTTACTTTTTTACCCCACAAAATTACTACTCCACAATACAAACTTAAGTAAACCTACAATCTATTTCTACATGACTGACATTGAGACTGCTCAAATAGCAGCTTGGCCCATTTATATGATGAAGGGTCATAAAGTAAGACCTACAACATAAATTGCTATGTCTATTTTTGGCAGCCATCTTATGCTTTCTTATGTGACCATATTAAAAAGAGGTGAGCTTGCTTGAGAATCAATCAATGAATACTTCTTGGAATTCTTGTTTTGAATAGTGTAACTCTGTTGTTGAAGTTTACAGCATACATCAGAGAGTACTTTCCAAGAGAGTAACTTCCCTGAAACTCATCACGGTATTGTAAATTCCTTATCGTCCATCAGACTGCATTGCAGTGCAGAGGCACTCAAGAAAGCTAAGAAAGTCAACACCCCATGTTTACCCCCTCCACCCTAACATTTCTGACATTGGTGCTGTAATAGATTTACCACTGACATGTTTGGACTGGAATACAAACCATGGACAACCAGTCTCTGCTTAGTGAACTTAGTGGGCCATACCCTTACATGTGACATTTTACATCCCAAATTAGACATTTGTCCCAAGGGGACATTTTTACGGCTCTAATCAAGTTACCAAAAACATGCTGATGTGTTAAGTCTAAATATACATCCATGGCCAAAAGTATTAGGAGCGACATAAATTTTGTGTTTGCAAAGCTTGCTGGGCCTTGGCATAAAATGACTGCTAACATAATTTCAAGTCATATCATCAGCACAGGGGAAAGTGTGAACTAGTTCTAGCCAGGTGAAATCACTTTTATCATTCTGATTGGATTTTAAGAGCATATTGACTGCTGTAAAAGAGGGGATTATTTGCATATATTGAAAATCTTCTCCCCCAAAAAGCTTTATAAAATATTAAATGTGCCTTATTGTGATTCCAGTATTCCAGAAACATGGGAAAACATTTTGCTAAAATATTGAACCAGCAAACTTTGCAAAACACAACATTTGTCATTGCCAAAACTTATGGCCACGACTGTACAAGGCTATCATTGGATTTAGAACAGCATGTTTGTGACAGCATTATCATCCTAAATATACCAAGCATTTCTATTTGGATAAAATGATTTACTGCTTCAATGATTTCCTCCAAAGTGAGAATGTAAACGTGTGTAAAATAAACAAGTTAACAATATAGTTTAACAGGTTAACTAATGACAGCTGTAAACTGTTTGCTATTAATTATTTTAAATTATGATAAAAAGAAATATCCCAGGGGAGAATAATCTGAATTGTTTTCCTGATTGCTTTCCATTATTTTATACAACATGTAGGGATCTTCACAAACTAGTCAAAGGTAACACATTTATTTACTTTGATGACCTTTGGTGAAAAAGTTCAACTGGTGCATAATAACTTCTGCCATGAGAGACACACAGCTTGGTCCTCAAGTCACAAAAATCCTGTCACATAATATGGTACCGTTGAGATTAAAAAAATTTGGAATCATATCCTGAACCCAGGAGTTTATTTGAGTTTGAAAAATCTTGCAATTCAGAGAGGCCTTTTTGTGACCTGACGACATAAAATCTAAACTTAAAAAAGGTTAAATTAATTACATTGTCATGGGTTGTTGACTATGATGGAAAGTATAGGAGAAATCTGCAAGGTTTTAAAATAAATACATATTGTAACTTGGATAGAAAAGTAAATTAAAGGCTTTTTATTTTATAATCCCTCTTGTGATCATACTGTAGGGAGAATATACAGAGTACTGATGGTAAAAATGAAAAGTGTTATGTCCCCGGCCTGATCCGGGCCAGGTTTTCTGTTTGTTCTGTTTTGTTATTGTTTTCACAGGTGTTCGCTCCCGGCTCTGGGTTTCCTGCCACATATTCCATCCTTCCTGTGAAATTGACACACCTGCAACTCATCCCCTCATCAGCACCACAGTATTTCAACCCCGGTTTTCCAATCACTCATCACCAGTTCAACGCTTCTACTAGACGTGTTGGCTCCTGACTTAAGGTACGTTATCGCAGTATGCTAAGTAATTGTGCTTTTGTCTCTGCCTGTTACAGACCATGCCAAATCCTCCTTTACCTGTTTGTCTGCCTGCCAACACCCCCCCTCCCCCTGTCTGGGTGCCCTTGAGCAGGAGTTGTTGGCAGCCACTGCATTTCACACTGAACAACAGATCTCAGGGATATTAATAACTCCCCTTCACTTAAGTGTTCACAGTGAGAGCCAGCCAAGCAAATTGCATTTTGGCCTCTACTTCCTCTCACACTAATAACCAAATCCAGGAAACGTTCACACTAAAAGTACTTCAATGTTTACAAATCTCAGAATAACTCGATGTACAATTTATCCTAACACATCCTTTTACAGATTAATTTACATCGTTTTATATGTTCAGTGTTGCTCATGAGCTCCCCCAGTACATGAGGGTGTGACTCACTTGGATCAGACCCAATTTAGAATCAGGAATGACACAGGGGGAACCTGGAGCAAGAAGAGAAATGAGAGGAGCCTTGATGGCAGCCACAGCAAGCCACTGAGGAACCTTTTCACCTCGGACGACTGGGAGTCAGTTTACTATAAGGGATCCCCCACAGACATTCATCGTCCTATGTTTGTGTGACGTAGTATGTCTGCAGAGAAGCCCATTATAAGAATGGCTATTAATAAAATCAACAGTCAGGAAGAGGCCAAGGTAAAGGCCAAAAGGGAGTAGCAGTCAAAACAATGCAAAATAAAAAAATTATACATATGGCTGCAAGCATGCATTACTTTTCACATGGTATGCAACCATTTATTTCCTTCTTACAGATTTGCAGTGGATTAATACAAATTGTTTGAGACAGAACCTCAATTTTGTTCCTTCTTGACAGTCTTACCATCGACAGACAACAATAATCTGCTACTAATCAATCAAGATTATTATTGCCCTTACTGCCTATATTGTGGGTGAAAAACAAGACCTAGTGGTATTTCAGCTAAACATGTTTTCAACTAAGAACGTTTTCATTGTTCAGATACAGAAATAAGTGGGTTCCCAAAAGCTTTTTTCATTGCTGTGGTTCTGCAGCAGAGGCCTGTTCCATAAAGGCCTGTTCCATAAAGGCCGCTCAAAAAAGCTGGACGTAAAGTCCCAAACCATACTTGAATAAGTTTAATTAGTCAAGCGGGGCTAAAGCGGTTCCATAAAGGCCAATTTCAGCTCACGCAGTCTTACTAATTCAAGTCAGATTTAAGTAGTCAAGCTAATTGCGCGTGCACCCTATTCTTAAGCAGCCCGAGAGGTAAAACATGGATCGTACAATCCACCACGGCAAAAGCAATGCACACGGCCACGTGACTTCCTCCAGAAAGAACGTTCCCTTTAAACCGTGTACTATGACAGCTCTCTCATCCACCGCTTCATCAAAATAAAATGACACGCCATGATTGACGTGAACGATAGGCTACGTAGGTCGAGGTCCTTTTTTAGACCTTTAGCCTACTTCGTTGATTAAAGAACAGACACCTTCTAAACACATCTAAATTGACTTTTTTGACATTGTTTTAAATAAATAGCCTACTATTAATCAATACATTACCCAGTAGCCTAACGTTTTAACATGGTTGTTGTGTTGGGAAATTGGAGGATGTAGCCTATGGATTTAGGTTTGTCTTGCAGTTGTAGACTACTGTTAACAACTATATAGCTATGCAAATTATACTCTGATAATTTATGGTGTGTATCAAGTCATTGTTCATCATCGTTTAATGCATTAGGCTATTTAAATTGATTTTCTGTCAATGTTGAACATATTGAACTGATGAGAATAAGAAAATGAGAATGTCCGTGGTAAATCATCGTTTTCCCGTTGGGTCAGTGTTACAGGAACGTCTGGTTAAGCAAGAACACGGTCTAAGCCTAACAATTAGCCTGACCCGGACCAGGCTAGTTTCAAAGCATAAGTTACCATAGTAATTGAGTTCGAACTACGTTGAGCTAGCTTTATGGAACTGAATGAAGTAGAAATGAGTCTGACTAACTGACATAAGTCTGGCTTATTTGGTAAACTCGCTTTATGGAACAGGCCTCTGGGCTTTAACCCTTGTGCTGCCTTCGGGTCACATGACCCAAAGGTTCACAACGAACCATCGTTGTGTTTACCCAATACAAAAACAAATAAATAGCATTTTCTTTTAACCTTCACAATGTGGGGGGTCTGAGACAGCCTGACAGTTAAAAGAAAATTCCTCACTTTGTTTTTGTATGCAGTAAAGTTGTCGCAATACGACGGGTCACAATGACTGATGGGTCAGAATGACCCGAAGATAACACAAGGGTTAACATCCGACAACATCTCTCAAATCAAGTGTCTACAAGGCTTTATCACCGACATTAGATTCAATGGCACTGCTGAGTGGTTGAAATGTTCTATTTTACAACGTGGACACAGAGCGTGGAAAGTGCGCAATGTGACCTTATGTATCACACCCACCTACCCATATAGCCTCTCACATATTAAGCATACCTTCATAAATTTCCAACTGAGAAATTTAGCCAGGAATGACCCAGTCTTTCAAACTGAGATTAACGACTCAGTGGCCTGCCATTGCATGTGACACATCCCAAATTAGACTTTGATTCAAGAGCCCCTTTTTTATTACCCAAATCAGGTTACCGAAGTAAATGCTGAGATGTTACACAGACTTCTTGTAGATGTAGAGGAGGTTACGACAGCAAGTCCTAAAAAACCTAAGAAAATTTTTTATATAAAGTATTTGGTGGATGGACAATCCCACAAGGCTTAACTATATATTGACATAGTTGTCAATTTAAACAAACCCTTTGGTTGTTTTTATTTTCTTATGTAAATATCCATTCCTTCCAGCAACCTGCCACTATGAATACGGACACGGAGATGGCCAAGTGAGGGAAAGCTTCGCAAGCCTCAGAGGGAGAGGCTTGAGGCCCAGACTTTACCCTTTGATGCTAAGAATGCCTGCTATATACCCGATGTCAGAGTTGTACCTCAAGGGTCTGGTTGTTAAGAGAGATGGTGGGAAGTGTGATGTGAAAATATTTGTCACTGAGGAGGTAAGAGGATAAATGTTTGTGGTAATAACCAAGTGAGTATGTATAGCAAAACTAATGTACAGTAGCAACACGTTTGACTGTATGCAAAAGCCTGTCGGCCTGTCAACTGCTCAATTTCAGTTAGCTTTAATGAAACTCGCCTCCTATGGCATTTAGTCATGTCGAATTAAAATGAATTCAGTATTTAATCATGTTTCCTAATTTTAAAATTAAAAAAATAAAATTTAATTTAATTTTAAATTAATATTTGTAATTTTTTTTGACATGTCAGGTTAAAACCTTCAAAGAAGAGGAAGTCGTGAGCATGAACCCTCCTAAGTATGACAAGATTGAGGACATGGCCATGATGACCTACCTCAATGAAGCTTTTTTCCTGTATAACCTCAAAGAGCGTTATGCAGCATGGATGATCTACGTAAGAA
>CM042871.1:6535818-6537351 GCA_023658055.1 Thaleichthys pacificus | reverse complement strand
AGAGAGAGAGAGAGAGAGAGAGAGACTCAAACATATGCTTCCAAATCACACATTCAACCTAAAACCGAATATGAACAAATCGAATGGACGGAAGGAGGATGAAAAACCACCTGAGGCAGTCCAGGGTGAGGTCCCCCAGGACGTGGACGTGGAGGCCGTGGGGCCCAGGCACCAGCCCGTCGATGGTGCCGTCGATCAGGCAGCGCTCCTCCGACAGCTGCAGGAAGCGGACCACGCCCTGGACGGGCCCCGCGCCGCTCATCATCGCCACCGCCGTCCCCAGGTCTGTCACACACGGGGAAGCCGAGACCAGCACACACACACACACACCGTGAGGATACAAAACACACACAGAGCTTGCAGTAGCAGTGGACACACGCGGATCTCCCCCCCACACCCACCCAGACACTCACCCTGCCCTGGGCCCCCGATGCCCTTCAGCACGGCCCTGAGCCCAGTGCTCTCTATCAGCCTCTGGACCTGGTGGGCAGTGAGGGCTGCCTCCACCAGCACCTCCTCCTTGGACAGGTCCACGCTCACCCTCTCCACCCCTGCACAGCAAGACATGGGGAGGGGAGATGTAGAAAGAGGCAAGGGGAGAGGATGGGGGGGGAGGAGTTAAAGGTCTTTGGGAAAATAGAGTACTAGACTAGAAGATGGTGGCGCCTATCTGGCTGTGACTAACACAGCTAGCAGCTGTGACTAACACAGCTAGCAGGAGAGTGACCACGCATGATGTTCAATAATTATGAGAGGAAAATGGACTGGAATGCGGGACAAATCGACATCAACTGATTTTTGTGACACAGCTCGTACACTCCACTTTCTGGGTTTCAGAGGCATTCAATTTTGATAATGCGTTAAATTAGTGTGTTGGCACGCAACGTTTATTAGACCGGTTCGTTATAATATGTATTTGAAGATAATTGACCTGTAACGAACACTGTGCCAGTATCAGAGAAATTAGTAAAAAGTGCACCTGCTGTTACCAGGCAACTAAATAAAACCCACTCTAAACTCACCTGGTGTACCTTCCAATGCACTTCTGATTTTACTTGCACAGCTGTCACATGTCATCTGTACAGCAAATTCCAGCTGTGGAAAAAGTGAAGTTAGAAAGAATGGCTCTAATAATAACGTATTCGTAGTCTTACAGATCGGTCCACAAGTTACTTTATGTCTCGAGAATTAAGACGTGAGCAGACTTTATAAACTGAGCCACGCAAATCTAAGATAGTCTTGTAGTCGATTGGAATAGTCGGCTTATGCAGAAAGTATGCTAGCTATCAATGATCAATTGACTTAGAGCAAAACAAGTGTACTGATGTACTAGGACTTGAAACATTGAGCAAAAACGACAGCAAAGACAGACAGTCACTAGCGAAAATTCTGAAAATAAACTGTTCAAACCTTTGTTGTTGTCTTAGTCTCCATTGTAATTCCACCCGACGCTGTCTGACCTATGATAACAGCATTCATAAGATAACTTCCCACTTTTCTAGAAGCGGAAACAAACCGGGAGACGGTAGACGC
>CM042871.1:6525818-6533318 GCA_023658055.1 Thaleichthys pacificus | reverse complement strand
TTCTCTCTTCGCTCTCTAACAAACACGCACTCTCTGTCATCCTTTTTCACTTCACCTCTTTCTTCTTTCTCTCGGAGACGCGCTTGTTCAGATTCCCTCCCTGTCAAGGGCACAAACTCTTCTTCTCTACCTTGTTCTCTTTCCCTTTCTCTCTCTCTCTCTCTCTCTCTCTCTCTCTCTCTCTCTCTCTCTCTCTCTCTCTCTCCCTCTCTCCCTCTCTCTCTCTCTCTCTCTCTGAAGCTGAAACCCAAGCAGCCCACCCACCCCGGACCGAACCACAAGAGCAACCAAAGGTCAGTAGGCGAGGGCGAGGGACGAGGGGATTTGGGTAACCCACGGGAGCTGGGCGGAGGGGAGAGAGAGAGAGAGAGAGAGGGTGGGGGGTTTGTGGTGAGCGATGGCGATGACAAGCCTCCTGTGTAACCTAAAGGGGCTCATCAGCCCCTGGCTAGGTACCTTCAGCCATAAAGTGAATTATTCAGTCCTCTGCCACTACAGATAAATTACATTTTACATTTACATTTAGTCATTTAGCAGACGCTCTTATCCAGAGCGACTTACAGTAAGTACAGGGACATTCCCCCCGAGGCAAGTAGGGTGAAGTGCCTTGCCCAAGGACACAACGTCATTTTTGGCACAGCCGGGGAATCGAACTGGCAACCTTCTGATTACTAGCCCGACTCCCTCACCGCTCAGCCACCTGACTCCTGTGGGGGCTCTTGGAAGCCACAGGGGCGCCTTGTGAGGTCAGAACAATGAGACAGAGGACCGCTCCTCGCCACCAGCAGTGGACCAGGTTAGAGGCTATACTTGCAGCTAAGAGTTTGAATGTAAACATCTGACACACATGCGCTCTCTCTTTTACAACCAGGTTATGACCCGTAGACCCGTTATTGATTCCCTTTGGGCAACTGGGCAGGAGCATCTGTTTGAATGCATGTTTCGAACCTCAAGTTTTCTTGCTGTTGCTCTGGCTGATGTATTTCGTATGTGTGAAGGAATTGACAAAGTAAGGAGGAGGCTTTTCTCTACCAGTGAGTTTTCACAAATAATGTAATGGTTGCGAGAAAATGTTTAACTACGTTGCTGAAACTGAATCCACAGTTTGGTTTATTGTCATCATATTTAAGATACTGCTGCAGCCATTATGAAAATGAGAATATCGACCCAGATAGCTTCATAAAGCCTCCGGTCAATAAAGATAAATTGCAAATGATTCACACCGTTCCAGCACGTGCAGTTTTCAAGAGATATGGACAAAACAACATTACATTTAAAAAACGAAATTCAACTGAATTCTGTCAAACAAATGTCAAACATTTCTAGTTGATTTATGTAGGTCAATGACAGAGACGTTTAAAAAGAAGTCAAGCTTAACTCGACGAGGAGACGTGGCGACTTTGTTCAATGAAGCGTCCGGGCTGTCTATTGTTCAGACCAACGGTCAATATGGGCACACCCTGGGCACACCCTGTCACTAAATGCCACATATTAAACATGACAAAGATTAAATTATTCACAAAATAAAAAATCAAGACCATCCTTTGTAGTCTATTATGGGCTTAATAAAAACCAGGGACATATTATATTATTGCTGTTACATGGTAGTCTACTTGTTATTGCGCTTGCTGAAAGCAAACTAGCCTATTTCTTATTCTGCATACTTCAGCATGGTATGCATAAATAAGAAGCGCGTGTTCGCTTGGGGGATGACGTTGAGGCAGTGCGCGGGTAGGCTAGTGTAGCCTACCTGTGACCATAACGGGATTTGACTAAAAGCGGCAAAAAGGTGTCAGTTGGGTGGGACATAACCTGTACATTTTCTATTTTGTGTTGATGGACCACTGGCTGGAGACTTAATTTGGCCTAAAACCTTTAAATATTCGTTTTGGAGTGTTCAAACTGTTGTTTTTGTTGTTGTTGTAAACACATTTTTGTGTTCAAGTTAGCAATAGTTTTAGTGTCGTATACATTCAGCAGTGTGTGCGTTTGTTCGTTCGTCAGCTAACGACGGCGCGCGCGCATTGGCTGTTGTAGGAAAGCGGTCTCGAAAGACATGACCGTCTCGTCGGTGCACGAGGAGTCTCAAAGCATTGGTGACCTGCCGACTGCGACAGAGCGGAGCATGCAGTGATGAAGAAATATGTAAACCGACCGAATACACCTTGCAACGTTTTGGGATCAGCTTGAATCTTATTTTTCTGTTGCTATGACCGATAAGACCGGGCAAAGCAAAACCGGTTGTTTCCAATAGCGAGCAGCCGGTGTGAGAGAAGGGGGTACAGCATCTACCGGAGAACCACCGCAACCATCCCAGGCAGCGTCTGTCGTGAGATGACAAAGGTGGGTGCAAAAAAATCATCACTGTCTTTGTTTAGCTGTCACAGCTGAGACGCAGACCTGCATCTTCAGCGATATTTGATGCAGGACACATTTGAAAGCGTTCAATAAGGGGGCATTTTTGCCTGGCGTTCATTGTTATTATTTTTTTCTTTGCAATTTTTTTTGTAACGTCACCGGTTCTCCCTGGGTTAATAATAGTTGTTGATAGAAGCTGCAGTGTCAGTGACTGATGAGCGGACAATGTCGTACTCCGGGCTGTTGTGACAGGGCTCAACGTGCAGTTGTCATCCGTCACCGCACCGCTGTCACTAGCCAATATGCCCTTTTAGAGAATGATAATTCTATGATAATATCAGATAGCATAATCTACGTTTATTGTTGGCTGAGAGTAAACATTGCTCATAGATCTTATCTGACAATATCTTTTAGCCAATTAGCCAATAGAACTTTCTAGATTCATTCCTTGAGGGATTCGAGAATTGAGAGCTGGATGATTGATTCTCCAACTCATTCAGATTAAAATAATTAATTAGAACACATTTTGTGAAACAATAAGTGTTCATATACATACATATTATTTTATATATTATACTCAGTTGTGCAATTCAAAAGCATTAGGCCATACATGACCATTAACATTTTATTTAAAAAAGATATTCAAGGAGTGAATATGACCAAAATACTTGTTACATTCATAAAGAGTTACAGCCTGCACAAATAAAGCTACAATTAAATGATTAGCTGAATGTTGTCAAAGTTGTACCCCTCCAGCAGAAGTGATGAGGAGAACAAATTATGTATCTGCCAACAGAAGTTGGTGTAAAATGTAGGTGACACTTGTCTGTTCTGCTCGCATACTGCTTGGGTTTGGTCCTCTCTCTCTCTCTCCTCCTCTCTCTCTCTCTCTCTCTCTCTTCTCTCATCTCTCATGCTCTCTCTCATCTCTCTCTCTCTTCTCTCTCTCTCTCTCCCTCTCTCCCTCTCTCCCTCTCTCTCTCTCTCTCTTCCTCTTTCCATCTCTTTCTCATCCTCTCTTTCTCTCCTCATTCTCTTTCCCTCTCTACTCTTCATTTCCATCCCTTCATCCCCTCCTCTCCCTCTCTCTCTTTCTTGCTGAACAAACCTTCATATCAGTTCACATCTATCTGGTCCGTTACTCACACAAACACACACCGCACACGCACACACACACACACAACACCCACACACACACACTGTTTACCGGGGTTAGAAGCCCTGTTTCTGTACTAAACTGTTCTCCAGACTGAAACGTCAGTGCTTGTGGGAAAAAACGGCGATGAATGTGTGTTCTGTTCGAGGTAACAATGCAGGATCGAATGAGACACACACTTTCTCTCTCTGTATTGCGCTCTCCCTCCCTCACACAGGATTTCAGTTTCACTTTCTCCATCTGAAAACCAAACTTAAAGACGTAACGTCAGCCTGATGAAAGCGCTTCTGATTAAATATTTAGTTGTGGGCATCTTGGCAGCCGCAGAGAGGTGTGTGTGTTTACCGGCAGAAGGGATGGACAGAGAGGGTAGGGGAGAGAGAGGGAGAAAAGAGAGGGTAGGGGAGAGAGAGGGAGAGAAGAAGAGAGGGTATGGGAGAGAGAGGGAGAAAAGAGAGGGTAAGGGGAGAGAGAGGGAGAAAAGAGAGGGTACGGAGAGAAGAGAAGTGGGAGAAAAGAGAGGGTAGGGGGAACCAGGTGGAAGACAAAAGAATGAAAGAGATAAATCATGAAAAGCAATCCGGTTGTGTGTGTGTGTGTGTGTGTGTGTGTGTGTGTGTGTGGTGGGAGGGATGCAGGGCCAGCATTATCATGGATGGGGGATCAAATGAAGGGTGTATAAAGCAAGCCAGGGTCAGACTGGGGGAGCTGTTAACATGGAGCATTAATCTAGCTTGGACTGACGTCCACTCACACACACTCACACGCACCCTCTCTTTCTCTCTCTCTCTCTCTCTCTCTCTCTGTCTCTCTCTGTCTCTCTCTCTCTCTGTCTCTCGCTCTAGCTGTCTCTCAAACACAACACACACAACATGATTGCTTTTCATGATTTATCTCTTTCATTCTTTTGTCTCCCCCTGTTCCCCCTACCCTCTCTTTTCTCCCTCTCTCTCTCCTACCCTCTCTTTTCTCCCTCTCTCTCCCTTACCCTCTCTTTTCTCCCTCTCTCTCCCCTACCCTCTCTTTTCTCCCTCTCTCTCCCCTACCCTCTCTTTTCTCCCTCTCTCTCCCCTACCCTCTCTGTCCATCCCTTCTGCCGGTAAACACACACACCTCTCTGCGGCTGCCAAGATGCCCACAACTAAATATTTAATCAGAAGCGCTTTAATCAGGCTGACGTTACGTCTTTAATGTTTGGTTCAGATGGAGAAAGTGAAACTGAAATCCTGTGTGAGGGAGAGCGCAATACAGAGAGAGAAAGTGTGTGTCTCATTCGATCCTGCATTGTTACCTCGAAACAGAACACACATTCATCGCCGTTTTTTCCCACAAGCACTGACGTTTCAGTCTGGATAACAGTTTAGTACAGAAACAGGGCTTCTAACCCCGGTAACAGTGTGTGTGTGTGGGTGTGTGTGTGTGTGTGTGCGTGTGCGTGTGTGTTTGTGTGAGTAACGGACAGATAGATGTGAATGATATGAAGGTTTGTTTCAGCAAGAAAGAGAGAGAGGGAGAGGAGGGGATGAAGGGATGGAAATGAAGAGGTAGAGAGGGAAAGAGAAGGAGGAAGAGAAAGAGAGGATGAGAAAGAGATGGAAAGAGGAGAGAGAGAGAGAGGAGAGAGAGAGAGAGAGGAGAGAGAGAGAGAGAGAGAGAGAGAGAGAGAGAGAGAGAGAGAGAGAGAGAGAGAGAGGACCAAACCCAAGCAGTATGCGAGCAGAACAGACAAGTGTCACCTACATTTTACACCAACTTCTGTTGGCAGATACATAATTTGTTCTCCTCATCACTTCTGCTGGAGGGGTACAACTTTGACAACATTCAGCTAATCATTTAATTGTAGCTTTATTTGTGCAGGCTGTAACTCTTTATGAATGTAACAAGTATTTTGGTCATATTCACTCCTTGAATATCTTTTTTAAATAAAATGTTAATGGTCATGTATGGCCTAATGCTTTTGAATTGCACAACTGAGTATAATATATAAAATAATATGTATGTATATGAACACTTATTGTTTCACAAAATGTGTTCTAATTAATTATTTTAATCTGAATGAATTGGAGAATCAATCATCCAGCTCTCAATTCTCGAATCCCTCAAGGAATGAATCTAGAAAGTTCTATTGGCTAATTGGCTAAAAGATATTGTCAGATAAGATCTATGAGCAATGTTTACTCTCAGCCAACAATAAACGTAGATTATGCTATCTGATATTATCATAGAATTATCATTCTCTAAAAGGGCATATTGGCTAGTGACAGCGGTGCGGTGACGGATGACAACTGCACGTTGAGCCCTGTCACAACAGCCCGGAGTACGACATTGTCCGCTCATCAGTCACTGACACTGCAGCTTCTATCAACAACTATGAACCCAGGGAGAACCGGTGACGTTACAAAAAAAAATTGCAAAGAAAAAAAATAATAACAATGAACGCCAGGCAAAAATGCCCCCTTATTGAACGCTTTCAAATGTGTCCTGCATCAAATATCGCTGAAGATGCAGGTCTGCGTCTCAGCTGTGACAGCTAAACAAAGACAGTGATGATTTTTTTGCACCCACCTTTGTCATCTCACGACAGACGCTGCCTGGGATGGTTGCGGTGGTTCTCCGGTAGATGCTGTACCCCTTCTCTCACACCGGCTGCTCGCTATTGGAAACAACCGGTTTTGCTTTGCCCGGTCTTATCGGTCATAGCAACAGAAAAATAAGATTCAAGCTGATCCCAAAACGTTGCAAGGTGTATTCGGTCGGTTTACATATTTCTTCATCACTGCATGCTCCGCTCTGTCGCAGTCGGCAGGTCACCAATGCTTTGAGACTCCTCGTGCACCGACGAGACGGTCATGTCTTTCGAGACCGCTTTCCTACAACAGCCAATGCGCGCGCGCCGTCGTTAGCTGACGAACGAACAAACGCACACACTGCTGAATGTATACGACACTAAAACTATTGCTAACTTGAACACAAAAATGTGTTTACAACAACAACAAAAACAACAGTTTGAACACTCCAAAACGAATATTTAAAGGTTTTAGGCCAAATTAAGTCTCCAGCCAGTGGTCCATCAACACTAAATAGAACATGTACAGGTTATGTCCCACCCAACTGACACCTTTTTGCCGCTTTTAGTCAAATCCCGTTATGGTCACAGGTAGGCTACACTAGCCTACCCGCGCACTGCCTCAACGTCATCCCCCAAGCGAACACGCGCTTCTTATTTATGCATACCATGCTGAAGTATGCAGAATAAGAAATAGGCTAGTTTGCTTTCAGCAAGCGCAATAACAAGTAGACTACCATGTAACAGCAATAATATAATATGTCCCTGGTTTTTATTAAGCCCATAATAGACTACAAAGGATGGTCTTGATTTTTTATTTTGTGAATAATTTAATCTTTGTCATGTTTAATATGTGGCATTTAGTGACAGGGTGTGCCCAGGGTGTGCCCATATTGACCGTTGGTCTGAACAATAGACAGCCCGGACGCTTCATTGAACAAAGTCGCCACGTCTCCTCGTCGAGTTAAGCTTGACTTCTTTTTAAACGTCTCTGTCATTGACCTACATAAATCAACTAGAAATGTTTGACATTTGTTTGACAGAATTCAGTTGAATTTCGTTTTTTAAATGTAATGTTGTTTTGTCCATATCTCTTGAAAACTGCACGTGCTGGAACGGTGTGAATCATTTGCAATTTATCTTTATTGACCGGAGGCTTTATGAAGCTATCTGGGTCGATATTCTCATTTTCATAATGGCTGCAGCAGTATCTTAAATATGATGACAATAAACCAAACTGTGGATTCAGTTTCAGCAACGTAGTTAAACATTTTCTCGCAACCATTACATTATTTGTGAAAACTCACTGGGAGAGAAAAGCCTCCTCCTTACTTTGTCAATTCCTTCACACATTTCTGGGACGAAATACATCAGCCAGAGCAACAGCAAGAAAACTTGAGGTTCGAAACATGCATTCAAA
>CM042871.1:6474000-6520718 GCA_023658055.1 Thaleichthys pacificus | reverse complement strand
TCATCGCGGCTTAATCGGTTGCACGTTTGCCGAGCCAGGATGAGAAGGTGGAGCTATGTCAATCCAGGTGTACATAGTTGGGATAAGTGCAGCTTCACGGATTTCTTAAATAGACCATGGTATCGATAACAAATTTACTGATGCAGAAATGTAGAAGATGCGTGCGGCATATTTTTCACCCGCTGAGTAAGCAATTATTAATGGAAATGTATGAAGAGGTGAAGCATATAATATGCAAAAAGGGAAATACGCCAGCTGTTATAAAACAGAGAGAAAACGCTTGGCAGACAATCGCGGACCGACTGATTGCATGAGGATTTTTAAATATCTACTTTGAACGTTGTACACTCTGTTTGAATTGCTTTTAATATGCTTGTTTTATGTGTTGGTTTTATTGCTGTAGGCCTATCTGTGTTTATCTGCTAAATGCGCTGGTTTTACTGTAAAGTGTCTTTGAGTAGCCTACCATAAAGCACTAGGCTATATAAATAAGTTATTATTATTATTTAGCCTACTGTCCCTCAAAAGTGAGCAGAGAGGAATTAATGTTCCTCGGGAAATTTACCGAGGGTACATTTTTGCAGTCTGGTAAGTGCCTTAACAGTTTGCAAATGGTATGTAGAAATTAGATGCCTGCTCACATATTTTATCTGAACTGATTTTAGCAGTGAAGAAGAAGACTCATTTGTCTGGCACTGGGGGAGGGCCACCAGCTCCAGGTTTCACCCCAGCTGAGGAATTGGGCCTTGTCTTAAATAAAGGAAGGCCTGTGATGGAAGGGATTCAGGGTGGGACAGCTACTGACTATGTTCCACCTGCAGAAACTGCCCTCCTCATACATGGTACATTTTCCAGTACTGCATATCAAACACAATCACCCATTTATATGGGCATAGGTGGACTGTCTGACCTTGTTTTGCCCAGTGTCCGGCGAAAAGTTACACTCCTGCCACCAGACGAAGATCCAGTGAGTATTATTCGTTAAAAGCACAAGGCTTGGCACATCCTGTCAATACAAATTATATTCAATATGGCAGGGGGAAGGAACTTCTGCAGTATGGGAAGGGGCTTCTGCAGCTAATGACGAGGAGACTGTGTCACTGGATTCCAGAAGGCCTGAGGTATCATGTAAATTGTATGGACATGCATATTTAGCCCATAATGGATGAGACGTCAGTTCAAATCAAATCAACATTTATTTGTATAGCCCTTTTTACACGCAAGCATGTCACAGAGGGCTTCACATACGCCCATAGAACTGCCCCTCAACCAACCTAAACCCTCAGGGAAGACAAGGAAAAACTCCCAGAAAAACTCACTACAGGAGAAAAAATGGAAGAAACCTTGGGAGGAGCAATTCAGTGAGGGATCCCCTCCCCCACGGTTGGTTCAGTTTATTATTTGTTCCAGAAGGGCAATTTGTATGAAGCAGGAAGACATCACATGAGAATATACAACACAAACCACACAACAATTTATAAAGCACTCATAATATATATTTGTAACAGGATCCAGAAGCAGTACAGCCTGACAGCCAGCCTGGCAACATAGTAAGTATGGGCTCTAAAGTAAATCTAAATTATGCATAATTCCTGCTGTGCTAATCAATGGGTGGTTTACAGAATTCACAAACTGTCAGATGTCTTTACAGTCAACATCTCAAAAACAAATTGAGCTGGCAGATACACAGGTTGCCCTCAATGAAAGGTGTCTCCAGGATCTGGACCTTGGTATTGAAATAAAGAAAAAGAAACTGAGGAAACTGGATCTGGAGATAAAGAAACTAGAAAAATAAGTAAATGACTTCAATCCATACTTTAAGCATATCTGTAAAACAATGTATTAAGTATGTTTTTCTCCCCAGCTCTCCTAAGGACTAGACAATAAAATCTATCATCTAAAATAATTGATGTATTGGTCTCTCACTAACCTGTCATTGATATCATCTGGGAATATAGCTGCATTGTCCCACTCAATCTCCGGTGCCAGTGCAGGACCCCTTTCCTTCCTCAGACAGGCAACATTATGTAGGACAGTGCAGGCTACAGTGATGTCATATGCCCTGTCTGGAGTGACCCTCAGGTAGTGGAGACACTGAAAACGGGATTTGAGAAGGCCAAATGCCATTTCAAGTCGGGACCTTGTTCTTGCATGGGCAAGATTGTATCCTTGCTGTGCTGCTGTCTGAGGGTCTGCTAGGGGAGTGTGAACATTACCTGAGTTTTACCTGAACATTGATACTGTGGAAGGATTTTTTGTTCACATAATCTCCCTCATGGGCCCCTGAGGGGCGTTTAATGTGAATGTGTGTGCAGTCTAGCGCACCAATGACATTAGGGAAACTTGTAACACAAAATAGTCTGAGTATCTGGTTTTAAAGTAATGCTTTTTTGTAATCTATAATTCATGTTACCTGCAATCTTGTGGAAATCCTCTTTGATGTAACACATTCTTCTGTGGCCAGGGAAGGTAATAAAGATGTGTGCCAAGGACTTCAGTGCCAAACACACACTTCTGACAGTACGGCAAATAGTGCCTTTATTTACCGTTTCGGCATCTCCCACGGAATATAAAAACATGCCGCTTGCATAAAGCGCAGTGCCACACAGACCATCTGTGGGATGGTGAGAGCATGGCTTCGCCCTGTGAGGTTCTGAATTTTGGGACCCAGCAGTCTGCACAAATAACGAATTCCATCTCCAGTAAATCTGTACCTCTCATGCAGGTACTCGTCGGGAAAAGCTAAAGGGTCTGATCTGTCCCGAAACACCCTCTCACGTCTGAAAGCACGTCTCAGTATCAGTGCTTCTTCGTCCAAAACGTCGTTTAGAAATGGGCATGCCATGGTGCAAGAAGAAACACAGGTGACTGGGACTTTATATATCGACCTCATCACTGACTTTATTGAAATCACCGTTGCAACTTCATCAACCACTTCTAACCATCTAAACAACTGCAATAGTAGGGTTTAAAATCAAACTCTTTACAGAAATAGTGACAAGTAATGCATGTTAATAAAAATAAATCAGAAGACAACGGAATAACTGTTAAAGACGTTTATTTCGGATCAGAGCGGCAGCTGATTTAACACGAGACTCCAGAATTAATCTTAGCCTGGCTGTTAGTCTGCTCTGGAGCAGGCTAGCTGCAAAAGACTAAATCTCCATGGTTACTTGGCTGGGTTTAATTCAACCTGCTTTCGTGCAACCAAGTCAAATTCATCCAGGATAAATGGAATATCCCGGATTAATCCCTTATCCTGGTTTCGTGCAATAGCCCTCTGGGATGTGTAAAGTGATGTTTATTTACAGAATGATAAATGTACTACAAGTGTTTGGAGCTTAGACCCCATGGTGAATTATTGATAAAAGGACGCCTGCCCAACATCCGAAGAAGAATCCCCAAAAGTAAGAGGGTACAAAGTAGAGACCATAAAACATACTCACCGACAGGATGGAACCATGAAACGCTGAGGAATAAGCAACACAAACACAACACAGAAAATGAAATGCCGACCGAAATAGGCTTCCTATAGGCGACATAGGCAGCCGCCTAGGGCGGCATGAAGAGGGGGGCGGCCCCAAGTGCATCCATTAATTAACCCTCCCACACAACCAGCAGAGGGCGCCAACAGAACCACATCATATCTCCATGTTGCGCTCCCGGGGGGGGGGGGGGGGTGCTGTTGATACATTTCACCTAGGGCGCCAGATGTCAGATGTGCTAGGACTGGTACTGCTGTAGCCAGCCAAGGCTAAAGGGCATTATGCCCTGAAGTGCGATAGCCCGCCGGCCAGAGGACCGACGCCCTCGTGAATACATGTAGCCTAATGGTTATGTACGCTATAGCCAGCCTAGGCTAGAGGACGCTGTCCTGAAGTGCAATAGCCAGTCAAGGCCGGGGCAAGCAAAGTCCTGAATGTGCAATAGCCAGCAAAGGCCATGGGACCGACGCCCCCATGTATGATGTGTTGCATGCGTTAGCTATAGAGGACCGACGCCCTCATGTTTTACCTGCCATTGCACTTCAATAGCCACCAACCACCAGTTATTTGCAAATACATTTATTGGGGATGAAACTACGTTGGGTGCCGTGGTTGAGGATCCTGACAGCTGCTGCAGACATGACTGAAAACTGCAATTGGCAAATGTTCAAACACCTTCATTAAATTGATTGCAGATAGGCAAGTTGTGTGCAACATGAACCTTGCGGCCACGAATGTCCACACTCGCCCTCCCGCCGTAGGCACTATGCCCCCCTCTACCCGCTCTACCCGTTGGTGCCGTTTCGGCACCAACGGGTAGAGCGGGTAGAGGGGGGCAGGATGATGGGTAGAGGGGAGCAGGATGCCCCAGGTCACCGCACGTACTGCACGACACGGCCTGGGAGCCCCCTCCCAGCATGATCAGTAGGCTAAGCTTCATTGGTCAAAGCTGTTTTGGGGCGTGGCTTTTGAGACTACCAAATCTTTCATGAAATACAAAGTCAAAAAGGGTTATCAAAAATTGTCCATCATGTGGTTTGTTTGCTTCTCCAAACCTTCAGTTCTGGGCTCATACAAACTCATACAAACATAGGCTATACTTATAAAAGTACAAGTACCCGAATATTCCTTAGGGCTGATGCATATGACCTCAAGTCAAATGTCTGAATGATGTGTCGTTGAAGCATTTCCCAGCTAACACATAACGTCGTGGCAATGTCGTAGCAACGTTATTTTTTGGTCCCATGGACAACGTTGCCACGACGTCGTACCTTGGTCGGCTGGTTACGTTATTTTTAGACCCATGGACAACGTTGCCGCGACGTCGTACCTTGGATCTCGAGTGCAATATAGTGGTTTATCCAGAGATGGAGAGATCACACTCGACTGCTCTCAGTTTTGACACTTTTGCAATGTAGCCATAGGCTGTGTCTACTACCGCGCACTTTACTAAGTACACTGCAATATAGTGCACTGCAATACAGTGCACTTACATCTGTAGTGCACTCCATCGCTGAGTAGTGCTGTCTCAAATGGAACACTTAAGTTAACCACTTGGCGGGACGTGACGGACGCAAATCTGATTGTGACACCCTGCGAATCTAAGGCGAATCTGCTCGCGAGTCATTTCGTCCGCCATTATTTTTTAAATGAAATGAAAAGCTGCCGAAAGGGCTCCTCCTCTTTCGCTACGTAGCCAATATGGCGCCCGTTTAGTGCGAGTAGTGTCCATCGTTGTACACTGCATTTTTTGACCGTTTGCAGTGCGTCATCCGGGTACTTTCAGTGCACTGAATTCTGCTGGTTCTGTCAGTGTAAGCGCCCTAAGCACTGAAAGTCAGTGCTCGAAGTGCACAAGTGCGCGGTAGTAGACACAGCCATAGTCTACATGAATTTCAATCACACACAATATTAAATGTTGCACCCAACACGTATAAATGTAGACAATGCATGTAATTCATGTGCAGCTCAGCCCCAGCATGTCATTGGTCATCAATTTTCTCATATGCAGAAACATAGCTTTAATAAATAAAAGACTGAGGGCCTCATTTACTAACAGGATTGCGCCCATTTCAGGCGTGAAATAGCGGGTAAAGACATAACACCGTATTTACAAAGGCAGCGCACTTGAGTAAAAACGCAGATTACCGCTGCTGGGAGGGTATAAGGGAAAAGGGTGTGTATATTTCTAGCTCCTGTTCGCTGAACTTTTTATTTTATTTTCCTCGAATCACCCATGGTGGCAGTAACATGCAGGCGATTTTTCCCATCTTTTAACGGCGCGCTAATTAACACTAATGGGCGCTGATTGCCCGACGAGGATCTGGTTTGATAAATAGCACGCAAAATGCGGAAATACACTTTCATTTCTGTACAGATTATCCTACCACCGTCACACGGCCTAGCACTGTGTCCCTGGGAAATGATGGTAAAGTAATGAATGACCGTTTATAACAGTGACAATAATTGTATGAGCCATGGCAACCCTAAAGGCTATGTTTTGAAAGCATGACTTAAAACTTTTGCATCACCAGATGCCATACCCCAAGATGTCAACTCTGGTCTGGTGGAGGTGAACCCATTCGGGGCCCAGGAAAACAGCTGGCAGCCAGGCAAGTGCAAATATAAGACACTCCAAAAAATACTCAAAGCTTCTCAATAGCATTGCCAACTCATTGTAAGGCATACCTAAGTTGTTCTGATCGTGGCGGGGGGGATAGATATTTGTCAAAACAACAAATGTTGTCATACTAATGCTTTGTATACAACCATTCAAGGTAACATTTGTTATTTACATCAATGTTACAGCTAATCTAGAAGAACCACAGTGTATGCCAATCATGCTAACTCTTGTAAACTTGTTTTACTTGTCTTTAATGACAGACACATTACAGGTTATGCTCCGGAAGATGGAGACATTGGAGGAGAACCAGCGAGAGCCTCTCCTATTCAGGCGACTACAGGGCAGACACACTGAAGAGGTGCCAGTGATGGACCTACAGGTGGCCCAAACACAGGTTGAACTCCAAGACCTTGAGGAGCGCCTTAAGGTGCTGGAGTTGCGAAAGAGAGTGGTAAGTATTTGGAGATGCCATGAACTATGGCTTACACGCAGCGTTCAACGTTCACATTGGTGCTGACAATAAGTTCATGACTTCTAATTCCAGACGCTGTGATGAAGTGGAAGACGGGACTGGGAGAGAAGGCCGTGCAGCTCCTCATAGAGGAGACACTCAAACACACCCCGGCAGCCCATTCAAAACAAGCCAGGTGAATGAATCATGATTGCAGCTTCCATATCCAACCTTTCACATGGCTATGTGACAAAAATCTAGAATCACATATTTTTTTGATGATGTATATTATTTTAGATGTGATTTTTTAATTACTTGTATAGCCCCTTTTTACACGTGCAATTATGTTGATAGAACACTAACTTATTTTGTGCTTCATTGTCAGGGCCAACAGACAGGAGCTGTAGCGGGGACTGGCAGAAGATTTTAATTCACTGTTTGGCACTTTGTTTGAAATAAAATGACAATGTTACATGGAAATGCTGCCTTGTTTATGATTAGCTTGAGTTAGGCTACACATCACACAAACATAGTCCTCCTAAAGTTGGCTACCATGTAGCCTATAATACAAGAACAAGTAGCATTTTGGGCAAATGAGGTCTGCATATGAACCGCCCCAATATAAGCAGTAGAATTGAGAAATATAGGTTACTTAGTTAACGTTGCAGTTACGGACTGGCAACGTCACTAAATGACGTTGCTAGGAGGTCGCGGTTACGGACTGGCAATGTCGGAAAATGACGTTGCTAGGAGGTCGCGGTTACAGACTGGCAACGTGATTTTGTGACGTTGCCGTTACCTCATGGCGTCTTTCACTTCCCACATTGCCGCAACGTCGCCAAAGACGTTGCGACAACGTATGTTTGGTCATCGAATGACGTTGCGGCAACGTAAGGGCAACGTAACTGTGTTAGCTGGGTTTCATTCATTATTTGAGCAGTTGCTTTTAACATTTGAATTATCAGTTTAAGTCATTTTGTTTGACCGGCAAATACAGACACCATGGGTATCCAGTCATGTAAATTATAATTAAATTCAATACTTTAAATGTACATTTGTGACAAGAAATGCATACAAGGGATGCACCGATACCATTTTTTAAGGACCGAGTACGAGTACCGATATTTCTTTTCTGGTACTCGCAGATACCGATAGCCTACCTATACATTTAGATTTTTTGGGGGGGTGATGTGGCAGTTTTCCAACCACAACACAGTGAGACTAATGAATGTAGGAGAGCTTATTTATTATTACTTGAATGAAAAAAGTATTATTTGTATGTTCTTATCACAAACTTAAAGCATACATTTCAGTGAGTGTCCAATAACCTTCAAAGGGCATAATTACCTTTAAGAAAGGCTGCAGTAATACCGCACTAAGTGCGGTTAACCCTAACCCTTTATCATGAACGAACCGCATTACACTAAATTAAAGATTGCAATCTTTAATTTTGTGTAATGCGGTTCGTTCATGATAAAAGTAAGTTGCTGTTCTCAGTCCTGGGATTGTTTAACCTTATTTAATTCTGTAAAGTTTATAAATAGTCTAGTGGTCGGAGAATTGTGTAGCCTGACGATGTCAGACTCATAATTCTTGTCAAAATATGAGTCTGAGGATAGACCTACAACCAATCAGAGCTACGTAGTATGTTAACTTTTACCAAACCCCGTAGGAAGGACGGCAAAAACATATTTTCCATCGACAAATGCCTTGATTGCGTTTCTCTGTTCCTCTTTCAAAACTAATGCGCTGTCGATGTCTTCTAAAACAGACTCGATGGCAGAATCATAACATCCCAGCTCTCCAGCGGTAGCCATGTTTGTTGAAAACGAATTCAACCAAAGCGCTCTTTGGTGACGTGGTTGATTACGTTACTGTTGATCATCTGTCCATCATCGTATAAAGCCCGCCCTGACAATTTAATTGGTCCGAACAGCTTCTGTTCGGACATTAGTTGTTCCCCAACGGAGATTCCCCAGACCCATCTTCCCGACCAAATAATTTTGTGGGCGGGGATAAGATGGGCTGGCAGCCAGGCTAAGAATTGTGTATACCGCGCTGTGGAATGTTTAGTTTCGTTTTCGACAGTGGTCGGATTTTATTAATATAGGCTAGTTAATGGAACAAAAAACAGCAAAAAATCTACAAAAAACAGCAAAAAATCTACAAAAGAAAGCCGTGTCCAAGAGTTGTGTTCTAACACCCCGGGAGCGAACACAACGCACCAACCAGTTATATATATGTAGTTATTTAATATCTCACCTACATTACCATTGTCACAATAAAAAAAACATTTATTATTTTTATTTTTTACGTGAGGTAAAAAAATACACCTTTGGTATCGGGGTATTTTGTACGAGTACGAGTACAAGTAGGCCTTCATGAGCCTGGTATCGGTATCAGTGCATCCCTAATGCATATCCATATGGCAAAAGGAATTGCAAACATTAGCCTATATTTTATTATATCATTTGAGTGATCTTTTATGTTTGAAAAAAACTTCAATTTTCCATTTCCTACCATCCTGCTAAATTACAATAGTCTCCCTGTGGTATAGTAATGAAGTACTGGAATATTCATAAGACTAACAAGAGAAGTCATCTCTGTAACACATAGATCAGCACCATCTCAGAACTGGTTTTAACCAGGATTGGTTTTAGAATATACAAGAGAAATGTATTCCCTTTTCTGTTTGCTATCTTATTCACCACTTACTAGTGCAGTGCTGGTAAAGCAGCCGGTGATTAAGAGGTCAGATAGTTGATGCGGTGACACATACACACAGGTTCCTGGAATTATAGATACAATTACCCTTACTTGTTCTTGCTAATGCAGTATTATTTTCATTAAACACTTGTTTGTAAACTTGCAATATGGTCCTTAAGAGTGTAGAATTATTTTGTAGTTAATTGTCTACATAGCATTGCCAATAGTGTCGTATACACTGAATTACAGTTTTTCCCTCATTCACTTAGATGCAATAACCAAATGTGTAATCTCATTCTAAACAGTGTCTCAAAAACCCACACCATTAATCAAATTGGCCACTACACTATGACTGGTTGCTCTTCTAGGTAGACAGAATGTACGCTCTCTTGTACATTTCAGTGCAATTTTTCACAGCAATTTTTCTAATTACATTTAGTAATTTTAGCAGACGCTCTTATCCAGAGCGACTTACAGTAAGTACACTGTAAACCCAAATGTTCAAAGTAATTAAATATATTAAGTAGCGTAAACTTAATTAAAAAAAACAATCCAACTTACTCAAATATGTTGAGTTTGTGTGACATTTCTACCTTTTGAGTTAATCGAACTGTTATTTTTTGATTTACCTGAACTATGCGACCACTACAAGGCTACTCATTTATGACAGTCACTATGCTAACACCAACGCTAACGCTAACCCAGAGGGCTATATGCATGCAATCACATACTGTATGCTACTTTAGTATGATCAAGAAATGTGAGGGAATAATTATGAAAACATCTGGTTTAGAAGCTCAGCAATAAAACTGTAATGATTCTGCCAAATGGGTCGAACAGTATAATTATCGACGCTCCGAAGCGGCAGGTGGCGCAATGCACCTAATGCGCTGCTCAACAAAGAAGACACGTTGAACAATGCAACCGTATTGAATGCAACGCGGGATTTGCAAAGCCAAACCAGACCAACCGTCCTCAGGCACCTAAAGTCCAAGGTAAGAAGGCGAGGAAAATGCAAGCTCAAATTGTCAAAATTATATATGCAGTGTGATGCATTCGGTTTGGATGTTTGAATATGAGGTGTTTGGTAATGCATGTTGTTCATTTATGGAATTAACAATTAATTGACCATGCCGTGGCTGTTAGCTGTATTGACGTGTTAGCCAGATAATTGCTAGCTAGCTCACGTGTCCGACCTAAACCAGGAGTTGAGTCAGGAGATTTACAGACATGCTTGAATTATCTGCACAATTACTGTATAATGTTGATTGGTAAAATGTATACATTTACAGTTTGCTATTTTTGAAAAAACTGTTGATACCAAAGTAGGGCTGTCAACTTTTATTGAAAAGCATTAAGAAAAATGTATTGTTCGCGGCTTTAACAGGCCATTTGATAAATAGCTAGGTTGTAGTCTTGCACTGCCAAGCTGTAGTTAGCCCACGTGCTTGATTTAAAACTTATGTACTAAGCAAACACTACTGAATTGGACAGTTTGCTAACAATTAGCATGTTTCCTCGTCTCACTAAATTAACTTTGAATATTTTTGATGGAGGCCCGACATGCCTTACGTTTCTGACTTTTTTTTCTTGACTTCCAGGTTGCTGGCTCCATTATGATCTGGCAGTGTAAGTTGTGCTCAGCTTCTTTTAATTACAGAATACAATTATTTAAACATTATAGACTACAGCACAGCCACTTTTCAAGTGTTAGCCCCCTTCCATGTCTACATAATGATTGTATGTGTAGATTTAAAACGCTTAATGCACTGAGAACTCATTTGTCACGGTATCATACTGCACAACTTAGCAGTATTGCAGAGCAGAGTCAGGACCCTGTGTTATTTAAATGTCTTATATGCACATTTCAGCAACCTTTTTCGGAATCTGTTGTTTTGTGTCATCTCAGAAAGCATTTAAAAAGTGGTGTGCCCATATAAGGATTGTGACTATAGCACAAATGTGTACTCTTCATTCAATTCCCATAAAAGTAGAGCACACCAATTAAGTCTTGCATCAAACCTTCGAAGTGAAATCATCATTGGTGATCCACAGAATCTCCAGGCCAGTATTTCTGAGGTCTCTAATGATTTGCATGAAGAATGTCAAGGCCAGAGTACAGAGGTGGGGGATGATGATCAGTGTGACACTGACAATCTAAAAAGTCAACTCAAAATGAATGTATCTTCCTTATTCCTAAAGATGCAGGCTATCCTCCATGTCTCAAACACAGCTACACAGGAAATAGTAGACCACTTGAGTCAGATATTCTCCTTATCTCAGCCACTGATCAAGGAGGCAATTAGTGAGATATTGCAGAGAAATGGTCACAATATAGAAGAACCTACACTGGATGAAATTGTTAGTGCTGTCATAGACTCCAATGTTCTGTTTACTGCTACCTCTAAAGGTGCAGAGTTGTCTTCATCCAAGCGCAGGAAAACCTTTATTGAGCGCAACTATCCATGTGTAATGCCAGTAGAGTATCTGTTGGAGCAACCTGGACATACCATCATGTATGTTCCTATTCTTCAAATGATTCAGGAGTTGTTTAAGAACACAGACATTCTCAACAAGATAACTGAACAGAATACTGAGCCTGGCCAATATGTGTCATGCTCTAATGGCTCTCATTTTCTAGAAAATGGATTACTGTCAGCAGGGGATCTCATCCTACCACTCCAAATATACATTGATGACCTTGAAATTGCCAACCCGCTTGGCACATCACGTAAAATTCACAAACTCTGTGCTGTTTACTGGGTCCTTGCCAATGTGCCACCAAAATACAGATCAGCATTACACACTATACAGCTAGCAATGCTAGTAAAAGTGACAGACCTCCATAAGTATGGATATGCAGCTGTATTTGCGCCATTGTTGCGTGATGTTCGTACTCTTGAACAGGATGGTGTGTTCATTGAAAAGGTTGGTCAGAATGTCAAAGGCACCATCTTTTGTGTTTCTGCGGATAATCTGGGGGCCCATGGATTGATTGATGGTTCAAGTACTTCACTCTGGAGTCTTTGAACCAAAAGATTGTATCATTCCCATATCAGCACACTGATAAAGTGGATAAACCTCACCCAATTCCAAAGACATTTACATCTCGAGGAACAATAGGTGGCAATGGGCATGAAAATGCCACACTGCTCCGCGTGCTTCCATTGCTTGTAGGTGGTGTAGTACCAGAGGGTGAAGGTGCATGGGCAGTTTTGATGGAATTGAAAGAGTTGGTGGAGTTAGCTCTGCGTCCATCGTATACGAATGCAACCTTAGACTATTTTGAGTGCAAAATCAGTGATCATAGGCGGGTACTACTAGAGGTCTTCCCTGAGGTTAAGCTTCGTCCTAAACATCATTATGTTGAGCATTATCCCACCCTAGTCAAGTGCTTTGGGCCCCTGCTGCATGTTTGGACCATGCGGTTTGAGGCCAAACACCGCTTTTTCAAAAGAGTAGTGCATGACACTCAAAACTTCAAAAATATTTTAAAGACAATGGCAGTTAGACACCAACACATGATGGCATATCATCTTGCTGCACCATCATTTTTCAAGCCAAGAACACAAGCATCCAGAGTTGACTCTGTTCTGGTTTCAGCTCTACCAGAAGTAGCTATGGCACACATTAAAACACAAACAACTAGTGACACAATCTACCAAACATCAAAGGTGACCGTTGATGGCACAGACTATGTCTGTGGAATGTTTCTGTCTGTTGGAGTCAGTAGTAGACTATCCAAATTTAGCAAAATAGAACAGATCTACCTTGTGAATCACAATGTTTCTTTTCTTGGTTCTGATTATGAGTCCTGGTATGTAGAACATCTTAGGTCCTATGAGCTGTCAGCCACTCATACAAGACTGTCAATCCATCTTCAATCTGATCTCAATGATACTTTTCCACTCTCAGGATATAAGATAGATGGCTTGCTGCTGTTGACTCCCAAGCACTTCATACAAGTGAAAGAGAACTGAGACTAGCCAATGGTGAGTAGTTCTTTATTAATAAATCATTGTATCTTTATTTATTACTCTAATCGAGCAGTTCATTGTCATAATATCTTAATTGTCTTGTTTTGATAGCACAATGGCAGATGTGTCCCCACAACCCATGGTCCTTCGGGTTGTCCAGCCAGATCAAGCAAGAAAGATTAAACTGAGTACACGACCAGCCTCTGTTGATGCATTGATAAGGATTATAAAAGAACAGTTGCAAATAGACTTAGATTTTAGTTTACAATATGAAGATCCAGACTTTGATGGAAAACTTACATCCCTCTCTGATATCGAAGAGTTGCCACTAAAGGCTGTTGTGCATATCTCTGTTGATGAAGATACCAGCTCTCTTGCATCCACTGAAATACTTTCAAGTCTGTCATCTCCAGAACGTCTTAGCAGATGGCCTTCAGGTCCTTTTTCAATTCCCCTATTTTCATTTGACGTCGAGCTTAAACTTAGAGAAGGAAATAACGAATTTGAGAAAAACAACAAACACCTGAAGTTGACTAGAGACTTAAAGCATGATATATTAGAAAAGCTTGCAGCTTCCATGTATGCCTTCAAGGCTTATCCAAGTGATAGAGACATCACAATGGCAGCTGAGGCTCTTGTGGCCAAGCATCCTTGCCTTCTGGAAGTAGGATCGGAAACTGGATGCAATGGATGGAAGAACAGCATCAAGTTTAAAATGGGCAACTACAGGACCAAGATGAGACCGGCTGGATGTCAGGAGGTCACTGTAAATGCTGGAAAAAGAAGTAGAGGAAATCCTGCAAAGAACCTCCACACTCCAACATAAAAAGACCCAAACGAGCAGAGGTCAACTTTCTACCCAACTTTCCGCAAGGTGAAGATCCCTCAAGTCTTGAGCACTTGAGGCAGAAAATTGATGACGAGGTAAAGAAGACCTACCCCTCATTAGAAAGATGATGCAGACCACGTTTGCCCTGCGGCGACAGAACATAGTGAATACCGGCCCACCAGTAAATGAGCTCATGGACCTTTGGCCTGCTCTCAAAATGGAGTCTGAGGTAATATGGATTACTCCTCTTTTTCCAGTTTTTCATTTGATGATAAAGTAGGGCATATTCTGTGTAGTTTAAAGTGATAGTTGTGGTTCTTTCATATTGTGGCTATTAATGGACTCATCAGCTCCTTATGGAATGTATGGAGGAGCAAATAACAATTTGTGGGGAAGAAACTCACTTTTGAGTAATTTTGAACTGACTAATTGATATAGCTGTATTGTCTTTTTGCTCTGTTTTTAAATGTAGGTGTATGCAGAATTCCAACGGATTACAAACCAGAACCTGCCCAACACATTCTACGCTGAGCTTGATCGCCATCTTCCTCGACTGATGACATTATTCAGACAGAAGGCATCCAAGACTGGGAAGACAGCAGATGCTTTGGCTGAAATGTTCAAAGTCCATGATGCCCAGGTGAAGAGATTATACATTTCATAGATTGAAGCTCTAATGTTGTACAGTTTAAATTATTCAAATGAGCTTTTCAGTTCTACAATTGGTCTACAGTCAATTAGCACTCACAATTCACATGGTTTTAGCTATTTGTGTGATTGCATTAAAGATGTGAACATGTGATGTGAATATTGTGGACATGTTCTGATTGGACGGTTTAAAAGCAGGTCAATGTCTTCAACTTCTATTTTTATTGTTAAAGGAATTGCATGACATCCACACCACGCGTACCACTGTTCTCCATGCCCTCCCTGTGTATCTGCGTGAGGAAGTCTCTGGATTTTTCAGAACCTGCACAGTGAGTCTCTGAATAATTAACAGTAGCACTTATATGGTGAACATTCATCAAAATACAAATATGTTTTTGCACTTTCTGTTAATATGACTACATAACAGTATAATATTGGCTTTGGAGAACATTGAATCTAGTTCATGACTAGCATACCTTAGTGCAGGAGATAATTTGTCAACCAAAAAAAAGAATGGATTAGTTTATAATGTATCTCTCATTCATACAGGAAGAGTCCGTTGAGCCAGAGTTTGGAGGTGTTGCGTTGGCCCTCCTTACAGTCGTCAGTGACAATGACACAAGCCCAGTTCACTACCAGCCTGTGAAAATATCTGTCGTCATTGAAAATGACATTGTGGTCAGCCTCCCCAGACTTGCTGATGCCTTCCTGGTAATGTTTGGACTGATATATGCACTACACCTCAGCTATCCCATGGGATTGACCAACACTTTTGACTTCATTCAGAAGATTTTACTTGGTCTGGAAGATGGTAAACTGTCGCCCAAGCTGCAGACTCTCAAGAATGACTTGTTGATGTAGAAAAGTAGCTTGACCACAAAGGGAGAGAGGGAGTGGGGAGAGGAAGAGAGCGTGGGGAGAGGAAGAGGGCGTGGGGAGAGGAAGAGAGCGTGGGGAGAGGAAGAGCGTGGGGAGAGGAAGAGTGAAGGGAAGGGAGAGAGTCAAGTTCAGAGGGCTTTCTTTTGTGAAAAGTAATGCCTCTGCAGGTGTTCAGCTGGTTTGTTAATCAATTACCCAAGATTTTGTTTAGAGTTGCGGTGCATTTGAGCCAAATAGTATACATTCCTTTTGCATCCCATGTACATTTTTGTGATTATCTCTTTATTCTGTCTTTTAGCAATGTAGGAAAATGGGCATGGGCAAGAAAAAGACAATTACCAAAGTGAGTTATTGTACTGAATTTAAGTGAGATATTAAGTTGCCACAAAACTTTGGGAGAGGGTGAGAAGGGGGGGAGGGGAGAAGAGGAGTGAGAAGAAAGTGAGGGGAGGAGAGAGTGAGGGGAGGATTAGAAATGGAGAAAGTTGGGTGAGGGGAGAGAGTAGTTCAAAGGGATTTCCTTTGTGAAAAATAATGCCTCTGCAGTGTAAGCTCGTTTGATAACTGTTAAACAAGATTTTGTTTAGATTTGCGGTGCATTTGAGCCAAAAGTATACATTCCCATTCCTTTTGCATTTTTTTGTACATTTTAGTGATTATTTCTTTTCTGTCTTTTAAATATTAGCAATGAGGAAAATGGGCAAGGGCAAGAAAATAATAGACATTTGAGTTGGTTGTACTCAATTTAAGTGAGGCAATAAGTTGCCACAAAGCTTTTAAGTTTGAGTTTCATCTTTTTGAGTTTACTAAGTCAGTGTTTGACTTTTGTGTACTAAAAAAAAAATACAATGGAGACTAATAAAAATTGAGTCAAGTTTACATAACAGAGTGAATTTGTGTACTTATTTTTTCTAAATTATGTTAACTAATCCCTTTGGAGAGGTGAATGAAAACTTTGTGTCACAAGAACAGATATATTTGAGTTGACTAAATAAACACTTAAATTTAACTGTAATAAAAAGGTACATGTAGCATCAAATCCAAATATTTAAACTCTGAAAACATAACATTTAAGTTTATTAACTTAAAAAATGTAAGGCAATCGGTTGCCTTAGTTTTTTGAGTTCTGCTAACTTATTTGGGTTTACAGTGTACAGGGACATTCCCCTGAGGCAAGTAGGGTGAAGTGCCTTGCCCAAGGACACGTCATTGGCCTGGCGGGGAATCGAACCAGCAACCTTCTGATTACTAGACCGCTCCACTTACCAACTCATTTTACTTCATTGACTTTCAATTCAAACTTTAAGAATGTTACAGAAATGTTGTCAAGTCCTTCACTCTCAGTCCTTCACTAACCAATCAGCATTCATTAGCAGAATGCTAGCGTGTTATGGGCAACAACGACTCACCCTGTAAGAAATAGATAGGAAACAGAGAACGCCCTCTCCGATGTGGAACGCCCTCTCCGAGCTCCTCGGAGAGCTCTACCACCTCCTGATTTTCCTGACCATCCGTCCGCTAGTCCGTCATTTTACGGATACCCCTTGGCTGTGATTGGTCCATATTAAGAACCGCTTGCGTCAGGGGCGGGGTTGCCGTGACCAACAAGACGAACAGAATCCTTTGACCGCCATTGCTGTAAATTTTTACAATTCATATTTCAGCTAAACAGTACATGTAAATCAGCATCTGAATTAAAATGTGACGAGAAATGGGCAGTGTAGTTGCTCAAAATGTGCTTATTTTATTAATGAAACGGCTAATTTGTAAATTTGCTCCGACTTTTCGATAACCTAGCTAGCATCGCAGTGCAGTGCCACCTACTCTTCTGGCGGTGAATTGTTTTCAGCACCCACAGTAAGGAATTTGTGTGTAAGCAGTTGAAAGAAAAAAAAAATGGCAGTTTGTCAGTCATTGGGGTTTCCGAAACGGGCAATGGCCTCTGCCTTGCCTGTTCAAAAGCTATGTCTTTTATATCAACTTCACATGCTTCACTGCACTTTACTGAGTCCTTAGAAATACACCTGCGGCATTTAAACAGCATACAGTGCCTGGTTCGTGAGATAATTGAGCCACAGACGCAGACACATACAGAGATAACTGGCATTATAGTTTGATCACACATTATTATTACTGATTATTAGTTGTTAAGGTGATGGTGTAATATTTCTATTGTTTGTTCAATTGCTATACCAGTATTGGCCAGTAACCTTTTCAAGACCTGTGATGAAAGTAATAGCTTTTCCTATTGGTTTAGAACATTTCGTTTTTTACCTTTCATGAAAGTTATTAATATTTCAGTATTACTATTATACATTATTACAGTAGTATTACATTGCACATTTAATGTCAGATAGAATTGCCTAATGACTCATTAATTATTTATTAATGAGATTAATAAATCTGTCCATATTTTAAGAAACTTTCCTTGAAAATAGTCTGTAGTCTAGATGTAATAATATTATGTGTACTGTGTAGGCAACAACCCTGGGCCTCATCTTTTACATTGTTTGTTTTCATTGTATTACAATCATGTTGTGACAGAGCCAGAAAACTTTTAATGTTCATGAATGTTCATGAACAGTCATTAGCCTATCATTGGTGTTGAAATGGCTAACATTGCAATTTGATGTCTGTATGACCCAGTGACATTCTTTTCCTCAAATTGTTTGTAACACATCGAACCATTATAATATTAAAAGTACAACACAAAGGCTGGTAAGTGATTTGATGATTGATTTAAACAGGTATAACATTTGTCTGTCACATTATTTATCTTAAGAAAGTCACAAAATCTATTCAACAAAAATGCATTAAATAATTGAACGTGGCAATTCAACAATGCCTTATTTAATTCAAAATGCTGCTGTCACAGCTCAAACCTATACATGTAGTGCCTTACTGAATGCAACAAAATGATTATTGTTTACTAGTGCTGTCAGTTTAACGCGTTATTAACGGCGATAACGCAAACCCAAATTAACGGCGTCAATTTTTTTATTGCGCGATTAACGTTCTTTTTGGCCTAGCAAACTTTGTCGTTTTTTTCACATGCTGTTGCAACAACTGCTGACGTTAGAAAAACTACAACACCACACCGGATCTAGCTAGACCGGAAACAAAACAACAGGCACGCCACACACACTTGTTTGGGCTTGCGAGCCGGCTAAAGAGTAGTAGGCTAACTTTACGTTTTGAGTGGATGGTGAGCGCGAGACGCCGAAATGGATGCCATAAGATTCTGATGGAAAGTTTACTTTTAAAAAGTTGCCAAATGGTTCCATTGACAAGACCAAAGTGATCTGTGTGTTTTGTCGTTGTGAACTGAGCTATCATCGCAGCACGTCCAGTCTGAAATACCACATGTTAAGCACACAGCTGATGCGAATTCTCCGCCCTCTCGTCAAAGCCAGGCGATTGCAATGTTGTTTTCAATAAAAAAAACATTTGCATTAAGCAATCCGATCCACTTTTCCATGTTCATAAGAGCATCAAAATGAGAAAAAATAATGGGACAAAAAGAAATCAAGGGACATTTAGAATAGATAAAAATGTGCGATTAATCGCGAGTTAACTATGACATTAATGCGATTAAATATTTTAATCATTTGACAGCTGTATTGTTTACATATCCTATAATGTTTTCCTGTATTTCTTTGATATAGAACTCAACTATCTGGCTTATCTTCATAACATTTGTAGTTCTAGAGTTGTATTTCAGTTATTACAAACCAGACTCTAAATGCCTAGCAAAGAGGACTGACTAGTGATGTGTACATAGAGGCCAACAGAAAGGACTATCAGTTCTATTCCCAATGAGAAGTCTCTCGTCTTAAATCTTCCATTGATCGATACCATCTAGTCCTCTTCCTCATAGTCTCCCCCAAAAGACAAAAGACTGTTGTTCTTTACTTTCTTTCCTGCCTTCCCCTTCTTATCCTGTCCACTCTTTCTCTTCTTGTTAGAGCTTGCAGTGATGCCCTGGAACTTTTCAGAGAAGTTGTTTGTTGGCTTCTTGAACATTATCTTCCCCTCTGCTGCAGGCTCCTCCTCTGTGGAAAGGTGGACCAATCAAATGTTACTGTTTTATCTCATACTGTTTCATCAATACTCAACTACACAGCAATATATCTTGAGGATTATATTAAAATAGCTTTTACATGAAGGCCTTGTACAGATGATAACTGTGAATCCTGATCCATTTATCTTACGTTTTGTGACACTTGCAGTGCCATTCTTTATATTTTTTACTTCGTCAGCACTGAGATCTCCCGTTTTTAAGACAACGACTTGTGGCAATTCATCCTCATGATCACTCCCACTGTCATCATCCAGTACTGGCATCTCTTGGCGCTGATGAGAAAGAGTAGACTATTAGCAATATAATGTTTTGACTATATGGTAATATATAGATTACAATGGCTCAACATGAACTAATCACTGCAAGAGAATGTGTCACAATAAATAGCATGTCAATACAATACTATAGTATGCAAAAAAAATCAAAGAGACCTAGCTACTATGCGGTAGCTTGATTGCTCCGTTTGCACAAAGGCACTCGTATGCATTTCATAGAAACGCAGTTCAGTCAATACAAATACGCAAATGATCGTTTCCTTACATTTATAGGTGCGTTCGACATGACCTGACTTCATGCACCTAATAGAAAACTACTGCAGAACTAGCCAACACACTTATCTTGGTGGGTACTGCGATGCTAGTTGCTAGCTAGTTAGTTGTCGATTATGCAATGGTAAATACCAGTATCTTTTAAATGTCATGTGTTAAACATCTCTTTAAAAGTCTTTAAGTTGTGTTGGGCTACTTAACAGCATACAACACAAAACCCTGCGTCGGTAGAGATAGTCTAGAGTTGTGATCATTTGAATTTGAAACCAAAATGTAGCCTATGTCGTTTTTTGTTTTTAATTCCATAATTTTTTATTTAATATCGCAGCCATTCCCAAATGCTTTGGATTAATGTCACATATGTTTTCCAACAGTCAGTCTAAAGCCTATAATCTGAGCAAATGAATACCTGCAATTTCGAGGAACAATGTGGTTTGCTCGGGTGCCAATACCTTGGCGTCAATTGTGGGTCCTTCCTGGAAACCAACATCATCCTTGAACTTCTTCAAAAAGGTTGGCTCAGCTGGCTTAACCCATGTAACGTTGCTTTTCTTGTTCATCGTTAGCTTTATTAAATATACGGACCACACCTATGTACAATATACTTTATTGTCTTGCCTGTTCATGTCACCTCGATGAGAGACTAAAACAGTGTCAATTAGGAAACTCTTTTCCGGTAGATTGAAAAATAAAATTTCTAAATAAAGGTCACGAGACAAAATCTTTTTTATATGATTGGAAAGTGAAATGTAAACTTTCGTTCCAAATCTTTTACTAAATACACAATATATATTTACAATAATCAACAGAATAAAACACTGTTAAAGATAAATTATATTTCAGATCAGTAATTTTTCAAATATAGTGTTAAAAACTAGCTTGTGTGCTCCATTAATATTGGGCTAACAGGATTTCAGGAAGGTGAATCAGAATATCTAATACTATTGGAAAGCTTATTTATAGGAGGGGTTTTACTACAGCATACATTGATACTGAGTGGATATTGGAAAACTTGGTGTTGGGACCTTCAGGACAGTGACACTGAGAATAGTACACATGTGCACCCAAAATGGGTCTCCCACACCTGTGTAGATGATAAAGAAGGTCGTCTCCCCCCACCCACCCCCACTTTGGACATGCTAAGTGTCTTATTTTACATATCGCTAGTTTAAATAACCAGTCTGAAATGTCTTTTTTTTATAATAACATTCTACAAATTGTAATCACAATAACGTAACTTGCCACCCAAATTCAGATTCTGGCACATTTTAGGCCACGCTCTTATTTTGAAGGCAACCGGAAAAGACTGTCGCCATTGCTTACGAGTACTGAGTTCGTCATCATTAACTGCCCACTGTAGGGTACCTTCGTCATAACGAATCCATACTTGCATGGGACGTAGAACGACTGGAATAATTGATGTGATTCATGTGGAGAATTCATGCTGTAATCGGGCTGTAGGCTTTCGGTTATGAGAGAGCAGAGGTCAGACAAGCACTGATTAGAATACTAGTTTCTCTACATCTCTAAACATGACCTCAGGAACATTCTACGCATTACTGGCTGGCTTCCTTGGTGCCTTTGCCTCCTCATCAGCAAAGCTATCCCTTGGGGCAGACTACCTCAGAGAGATATGTGAAACAGAATTGAAAAATTGGGCTGGTGGTAAACATTGGCCTAATCAGAATGTCACAACTCTCTGTGAAAGGGTGAGATCATTACTACTTCGTCCAACTGACTGAGAATAATATTGGGGTGAGATTGTCAGAACTCTGAAACTTTGAAAGACACGATTTGAAACTCCATAATGTGGAAAGAACAGATTTGCAAACTGGCAATACAAATGTGCAAGCTAGTACACACATTTGAAAGCTTTAGACTTGTGACTTTACATGTTAAAATTTTTCTAACGTTTGTAAGCATAATAATTCAGTTACGAGTGTTCAAAACGTGTTTCTGCTGAGTTTCAGAGTTCTGATCAGGGTCAACAGTGTGGCATGTTGCCACGCCGTGAAAGTTGTGAAACTTCTGAAAACGGAGACAAATTAAGGCCGAATCCCAATAGACCAATTATTTGTTTGTAAACATTCGGGATGCGCACGCAATGTGGCTGCAGAAAACCGGGAAAGGATAGCCTTTATAATGGCTAGAGAAGTACACTGATTATACAAATAGTTCGATTTAAAAAGACCAAAAAGGTCGAGGAGGACAGCCTTTAAGAGAAAAAGCGATTCCACATTGATCTGTCGCATCAGAATTTTGATTTGGGTTACGAAAGTCTTTAAATTTGAGTGAGCATGTCGCCTGGTAGACCGCATAGTCTTATGCGGCAGCCATGTCTTCACGTCATGTCACAAAGTTCATAATTTTACAGTTTTACAGTCAATTATACACCTAAAAAGTCAAGCAGGGCAGCTTTAAAGAGATATGGGAATTCTGCTTTTAGCCAGCTGGTCCGATTATTTTTGTGATTTGTGTAAAACTGGCAATCTGAGGAGACTGCGTACCCGTTACACTGTTTTGACGTCGTTAGCCTCAGTCAGACTCGGGTCGCTCACTGGCAGTGTGCACAATGTTGTATTTCACTCCATTCTACACTATAAACGTCAGGGAGGACTGCCTTTTGTGGATACAAGTCTGCTGAAGATAGCCAGCATCTCGGATTTCTTTAACCGAGCCTGTTTCATTCGTCATTTGCCTGAGAAAGTGACCTCCGTTAGCCAGGCTAGTTTTACCCTATCACTTGGTCAGGCTATTTAAAGGTATCGGGGGTCAAGTGACTTTTGTGCATGGACAAATGAAACGTAAATATACTTGTCCAAAGGACAAGTGCCTCAAAAAGTTAATGTCAAGCTCTGAAATCCAGTGGCCAGAGATATATGATGACCTGATCGACACTCCAAGTGTATTATACCCGGGAGAAGTTCGTCTTTTGCAGCCGACATGCGCAATTGAGCATTCTTGACAGTGGTGTGACGTAGGGTGATAATTGGTCTATACTCTGTTTTCCCCTACCCCTTACCCCTAGCCCTTAGTTTTGCGCGTTCCCGTGAGAGTAAGTGGTGTCCCAATACTCTTTTTGAGCTAGGGGTAGGGCTAAGACGAAGGGGTATACACCCCTTAAAACCAAGTAAGATCGGGAGCTTAGCCTACTTGAAACCTAGGTTGTATGTGAATACTGCGCTACCTGCAACAATGGCGGACAGATCATCCAGAGAGTCCCATAAATGTAATATTTTCGGCTTAAATAATTGATGAAAAAAATTATGACAATCTTGTTTTGTGCTCTACACATATGGAAGCAAATCGTTACCAAAATTCAAATGCATTTGCAATTCAAATGAAAATGCATTTCCAGAAATGCATTTTCATTTTAAGAACGTGGCTGCAAAATCGTGGCTGCAAAATCGTGACCACAATTCAAATTCAAATGCATTTGCAGAAATGCAAAATGAAGGAAAAAGCATTCTGAGCTGCGTAGCAGAGTGACATCAGTAGCCGCTCTTCTTCAGCTCCCTGCTGACCGAGCTACCCATCTTGTTCGGTAGGGGGCGGTGTGCACATCTGCATTGCATTTACATTCAGTGCTTGAAGTGGAGAAAAAGGTGCCGGTACTCTCTTGCATTGGCAAATCATTATGAAATTTGAGATTTCTACAGTGAAAAACAAAACTTGGATTGCTGGTACAACAACAATTTATTGTTAGCCTATTTATTAACAACATATACAGCCTCGGGAACATATTTTATCAGAGTGGTGGCTTAATGTTGCGGGGCGGCAGGGACGGACTGGGAGTAAAAATAGGCCCTGGATTTTTATCCAGACCAGCCCACCAGAACCTGCCCCCGTATAGCTACGCTACCACAGCTGCCTGCTAATGCATGCATAGTCTGTGTTTGATTTGATGCTAGTTCGGGAGTTCGATAGGCCTACTTAAAGGCCAACTTTTTGGCCTTTATTTGAGCGCAAAATAGTTTTGGGAGTTTTATGTAAAATAAACAGCCGTTTTTTCAATTGACAAAACCATGTCTAGTGAATGTGATGTATTTTTGTCTCTTAATTTTTCAGCCCCATCTTTAAAGGTCACATGACATGAAAACTTCACTTTAGGAGGTTATTTAACATTAATATGAGTTGCCCCTAGCCTGCCTTTGGTCCCCCAGTGGCTAGAATTTTCGATAGGTGTAAACCAAGCCCTGGGTGTTCTTCTCCGCCTTTGAGAAAATGAAGGCTCAAACGCTCGGTTTGAAAATCTCCTCTTATTGACGTAACAAGGAGCCAGGTTACCGCCCTTCTCTCTGCTGTGCCCGCCCAGATAATCTGGCCCGCCAATGAGGAATTGAGCTACGATTGTGCAAGGGCGAGTGCAATATCGTGTTTTCCTGCAGAGACATCATGCCATGGCTAGCAAACGAACGAAGCATAACAGTTGCTCAGTGCTTGGATGTACAAATCAACACACAAGTCTTTTTGTAGTTCCGTCATCCGAGCCTCTAAACAATCAGTATCTTAATTTTATTTTCGCTGAAAATGCGCCTACACAACTTCTGTTGTAGGCGCATTTGTTTTGTATGTTTGTATTTGTATCTCAACTTGAGCTAATACAAAACTGGCCTTGCTGAAATTAAATTCTGGATCAGTACTAACTCTCCTTCGTCCAGCTGCTAACCTCGGACAAGTTAACTAACGCTATATCATTTTGTAGCTTTACTGTATATGGTTACTTAGCTTGCTACCCTTAGAATGTGGCTGTAACATTAGCTCTGCAGCTAACAGCTGAGTTACTGTCGCTATGGAAAGGTAGATAGCATCAAGTATAGGCCTAAGTGTGAATACATATGCTGTACGTGAGTGTTGTACACTTCTTTGTTATTTGGATAAACGTTCTGCTGTTGGTGTTATGGCGCGCGCGATATCCACCTTTCCCCTCATTGAAATGACTGAGTGTGTACCTCTGCAAACCAGGGTTATCAGATGAGAATGGGCAAATTCGAGGTATTTTACAGCAACGGGGTTACAGCCATTGCGATACATCCGTTGTAAACATTAGCGCATGGTGCCGCCCCTCCGCTCCTCATTAGCATTTAAAGCTACAGACACCAAAACAGCGCGTTCTGAGGAAAGCTCCTTGTGGGACTGCTAGTAGTGGCTGTAATTCTGCACCAAGGCTGAATTTCGGGAAAGAGACTTCTGATACAGTATTAGGGGACCACTAAGGCCTATATAAAAGCATCCAAAAACAGCATGTCATGTGACCTTTAAGTTTCTTAGCCTGGTTTTCCATCGTTATATTGTTACTATAGCTAGCTTTCAATGTGTCAGTCCCACTGTTGTGTGTGACTATAAGCTACGACAGTGACACCCGAAGTGCGTTCCTTATATCCAATTTAGGCCTATTCCATAATTTTGTTTGATTGCTGTCACGGCAGAAAATCCCGCTTGATGTTGGAAATGGAAGCAGTGTTTTCAGTGCTCAGGATAGCCTTCATCCAAAACACCGATAGAGTTGTTGTCTCAAACAGGCTTCATTGAGTGGTAACTATCACTTGTCATGTGTCAAGAGGAAGAGACGCGCATGATACCGCTCAATAAAGCCCACAAACTTGCAAAAAAATTAGTAAACACACGTCTTTGCAGAGCTTTTTTGCTCAGGTGAAAAGGCCCGCGGAGAAAGAGAGAATCAGGTAATTTTTCAGAATAAAACGTCTTTCAGACTCTGATAATCAATTAAAAGGAAATGATGTTATTAATTCTTTTTTGTGAGGCCCGGTACGAAATGACCGGTCCGCGGACCGGTGGGCACCGGTTGGGGAAATGCTGCTCTAAAGACCCCGCAATTCAATCAATTTCCCGGCACATTTGCAATGTAATGCAATGCAGATGTGCACACCGCCCCCTACCAAACAAGATGGGTAGCTCGGTCCGCAGGGAGCTGAAGAAGAGCGGCTACTGACTTCACTCTGCTGCGCCGCTCAGAATGCTTTTTCCTTCATTTTGCATTTCTGCAAATGCATTTGAATTGTGGTCACGATTTTGCAGCCACGTTCTTAAAATGAAAATGCATTTCCAGAAATGCATTTCATTTCAAATTTCAAATTGAATTTTGGTATCCATTTGCTGGGGCATATTTTGAAAATTAAATCTCAAATGTCTATTTATTTTTCATTTTAATTAAGTGAAAGATTGAGCACTCTTGAAGAAGAAAATTAAAATGCAAATAGGATGATTGAATACTAATTTCATTTATGAGTCAAATAATGCAGCCACATTCTTAAAATGCAAATGCATTTCTGGAAATGCATTTGCATTTGAATTTTGGTAACGATTTGCTTCCATATACACAGTCCTGTACATATGTATTTGCAGCCATGTTCTGAAACGTTTTTAAAAATCCCTAGTTTCCAACGCTAACGTTACATTGCTGATTTGCACAGCATTTCTCTGATTAGCCTTGAATGGACTCCATGCATGCCTCTACAGTTTTAATTAAACAGCAAATGTTTACTCCTCGACAGGTCTGCAAACGCCTTTGTAAACCGAGATTTGTTTTTGAAATGGAGGCGACAAAGCGTTTGCTGACCTGTCGAGGAGTAAACATTTGGTTTCTTATATACTACAACAATACGTGGGAAGATCACAAATCAAAGAGGTCGAATCTGGAGCAGACGCCACGTTGTCAGAGCAATCAGCTGCACTTGCACTGGTGACGTCACTACATCTCCAAGGCAACATATCAACAACATAAATTCGTCTTTTGTTTGCGGGGCGTTTGCGGACCTGTGCAAAAACCATATTTGGTTGTTTTAGTTTTTTTTTGGCAATTTAGGCTACTTTGTTGCCGAGCATGCCACGTTGTTAAGGTCAATTGCTACATCTCCAAGGCAACCGCTTGTTGCTAGGTCCGTAAAAACGTTTATTTACCTCAGTTACCTACTTTCAGGAGGTATATAAGTAAGGGATAATGCCCGACGAGGTGTCCAATATCACCTGATAATGGCCGATGCGGAGGCGTGAACCGTCCGACGCGCAGCGGAGGTTGCTTCCGCGGAGGCCATTATCAGGTGATATTGGACACCTCAAGGGCATTATCCCGCTTATACCATGGTCACTTGCCAACGATTTTTTTCCCAAACATAAATTAATGTTTTCATGCGTTTTGCAGAAGAAAATCTAACGTTTTTTAACGTTAGCCAACTCTGATATTTCTAGTCCGCTCAACTCATAGAACCAACACCGGCTTTCCTTTGGATGAGCTATTAGCCCGAAAGCTAACGTTATTGCTAGCAAGATTAAAAGGCAATAACATTGTGTACGGTTAACAAACAGTAAATATAATTTTACAGTAAGTACAAGAAGATTTGCTAGCTAACCAGCCATGTCACTGTCCCAAAATCAATATCAAGATTTTCACGAACAATATCGGCCATATACTAGTACTAGGAGCGAGTTGAATCGAAAATGGATGTGAGATGACCGCATCAAAGTTGACATATTCTCCAAACAGTAATTATAATTTTACAGTATGTTTAACAACAAGACTAGCCAGCTATCGAGCCATGTCATTGTCCCCAAATAAAATCAAGATTTTTAAGAAGAAAATAATTGGCCATGTGTAGAGTTGCTGCTACTGTCGTGTTGGCTGCAGCCTGTCTGCAGTAGATTGAGGTGAATAGCGAATGGGATGTGAGATGAGCGGTTACGTGACACTGACACACTACATTCAGAAAAGTAAATTTTTTCAAATAGGTTAAAATAAATATTCAAGTCACTCATTGTTGTAAATACAAGTTAGCTTGTTAAAGTCTTTCAAAATTGCAAATGGAGGCTTTGAGTCCGTCCCCGTTGTTATGGTTACTTATTTCAGACACTTTGTACAGGCTCATATACTATGTAGCCAGCGGAATAATTTAGAACCGTGAAAAGACAGTTTTGCAGCAATGACGCAGTAGGTGTCCGTATATCACCGGATAATGTACACCCCTGCAGCCAATCAGAATCGAGTATTCACCCAGAACATGGTATAAACGGATTTATTAACATTTGAGAACGTCTTCTGGACCAATAGGAACAGCGTATTGGTCCAATTATTACACTAGTATATAAGAAAGTCCATTAGCAGCTAATTTCAAACTAATTTAGTTTGATATCAGTGCATAACACTACTTGCTTTGGAGACATCGATATACGTAACCGTAACCAAGTGGCGTCTCATTTCATAGGGCTATGTAGCCCTTACCTAGCCTGACGTCATTTTTATAATTCTAGTCAGAATATGAGTCTGAAACCGCTCCGTTAGGCTGTGAGTATGGGGCGTGTTTCAACCGAACCCGGAAAAAAATGCCTCTTCGCTAAATTGGATAGACCTACAACCAATCAGAGCAACATAATATGTTGCTTGTTGAAAACCCAAGAGCTCTTTGGTGACGTGGTTGATTACGTTACTGTTGATCATCTGTCCATCATCGTATAAAGCCCGCCCTGACCATTTCATTGATCGGAACAGCTCCTGTTCGGACATAGTTGTTCCCCAACCGAGCCCCCCCAGACCCAACTTCCCGACCAAATTTTTTTGTGGGCGGGGATACCCCTTTTCCACCGACGCGTTTTGGGTGCTGGTTCGGAGCCGGTGTTGGACCGAATTCTCACTCCCCCGCAGAATCCCACTCCCCTACGCGTGAACGCGCACTGCCTTCCTAGCGTATTGCTAGTTGTAGTTTGACGAACCGAGGCGATTTTTACAAGCCTGGTTCCCTCGTCTTAGGCTTTGAGGAAACTGTCAGTAGGCTATTTAATTCATGTTTCATCAAAATATAAGTTATGTTGTGCTGCACTTGAGAGCCTATACGATTTGTATGTCGTACATGTAAAATCTGAATGATTGTCTCACGAAAATAGACGTAATGTGGAGCTGCACTTGAAAAACAATGTTGATGTCGATATTGTGCTACACTGTCCTATTATCGGAATGAGGGTAATATGTGAATTATGTTGTAGTTGCGACTGCTGTTATGTCACTGTCTGGTGAAAGCGAGCATCCTTCTTTGTATTCATTTGTACGAATTACTTTTAGTAGAACTATTCACTTCTGATTCTTGATTACGTTGTTCTTGCTGTTATAGGCTACTTACTAAATGCACTGTATGCCAATTGTAATAGAATCGTCTGGTAAATGAGTATAGCTACATTATTTTACAAATGTATATAAAAAGGCCCCTGCTCACAGGTCCCTCCTACCAGAATTCAACTTCTGTTTCCCTCTCAGTAAACTACTTGCCACACAACTGTTTTGTGTTTACAATCATATCCATTTCATAGATCCTGCTTCCCACAGCCTTGTTAGTATCTTCTCACTTGCAATGTACAGTGCTTGGTTCTAGTACCTGATAAGCCCAGCCTGGACCTTCCCTTTGTGACTGGCTAGTGGAAAACATAATAAATGATGACATTTTGATAGGTTCCATCAAATGTATTTTAAACAAAAACTATAATGATATATTTAACAAAAGGTAGAAAAAAAGATAGAAATATTGATAATTGAAACAAGTTTGAGGCTTGATCGTGAAAACAGGTCAGGGCTGTTTACTGCAGGCAGCACAGACATATTCCTCTCAGTTGGATTTGAGCACAACAGTGATGGAACCATCTGAGGCAGCTGTCACAGCCAACCTGAAATTTTGGATAAACATTAAGACGAATTTGTGGCTTGATAATGACTGATCAAACATTAGGAATGGCAAAAACTGTCACTGTCACCTACAAATGTGTCTAGTAGTGAAAAAAGTATTGTATTCAATACCAGTTGACAAGCTATTACCCAGTTAGTGTCACCCTCCAGATTGTCCACATCCCCGCATAGTTGGGGTGTGTCAGACCTTATAGCCCCAAGATATGGGGGGGTGGATTTCGGCAGGTATGAAAAACAGTGTTGCCAAAATCCTACTCCCCTTCTAACTTTAACATTTTTGCAACTAGTATCAAAAAATTGTTATGGCACACTTTACAGGGCATGAGGAGCCACCAAAATAATTTTGGGGTGTGTCAAATCTTATTGTCCCAAGATATGAGGGGGGTAGGATTTTGGCAGGTATGAAAAACAGTGTTGCCAAAATCCTACTATTTCACATGGGAATCAGAAGGTTGCCAGTTCGATTCCCGGCTGTGCAAAATTATGTTGTGTCCTTGCAAGCACACCCTACAATTTCCCCAGAAATTTTACCCTCTCTAGTTATTATTATTCCGCCATGGGTTCCTATGGCAGGCCCTAGAAGCGCTTGGTCGAAAGTTGTGAAATTTGGCACACTCATTGGGTACAGTCCCCTGGTCCAATTCACAAAGTTTCATGTCTCATACTTGGGCACTCTAGCGACACCAATGGGTCTAAGTTGGAGTTGCGTTTACATAAGTAACTTTTGAACCGCATGTCAGATTGTCAAAAAATTAGGGACCGTTGGATTCCTTGGATCAAGCCGAGTTCAACACACACCATGGCGTCAATTTCCGGTTGTATAGATTTTCCGCCATTTCCGGTTTTATCAAAAAGCTTAGAAGTTTTTCACAGGTCACAAATTGTGTTCAATCATCCCCAGAGTTTGCACACATGATCTTCAGACCAAGCCTCACAAAAGTTATTGAAAATAATTTTGATCATCACAACCGTTTGTCCGTGACAGCCAATCAAATTCAGCAGAAAAGCCGCCAAACTGCAACAAAATCATTGTTACATTAACCATATATACTTGGTATGTGCAACACTAAAAGAACACTACAGCATTGTAGTGGAGATGCTCTTGGTTCCCAGCATGCCTTGCTGCAGGACAAAAAGGATACCGTTGGGGGATTTATGTAGTTTGAAAGAGTATTAATTTAATTGTGTATTGCTGAGGTAGTGTTTATTTAGATTTGTGTGATGGAGGTACAGATTTGGCACAGATTATCTTCAGATCACAATCACCTTGACATGTCAAAATAGGACTGAATTACAGCTGTTTTAACTTGGGCCAAATCTGACAACCGCTTGCCACAGGAAAAACTGCTTACCCAGTAACTGAACTCTGTGTTCCAGCACTGAGAATAGCTCACTAGGATCAGTTTGTGTCCTGGCAACGGCAACGTCAGAGGTTCGAATCCAGTCTAAACCGACGAGCTTGTCATGTCTCTGATTCTCTGTTTAGCGAGACTGTAAGGCACTGCAAAGGAAGCCAGGTACACCGCAGTCGCTAGCTACCTGTAGTCAAGCTATTATGTAGTCAATGCAATCCTCACACAAACTATCAAAATGATTTTAGATTTTTGAAACCGTTTGTCCGGTACAGCCAATCGAAATCCGCAGCAGAGCCGCCAAACAGAAAGTTGTGTCGTATCTCAGCAAATCTTTGATGGATTCACGCCAAACTTGCTGCGTGTACTCGGAACCCTCTTCTGAGGATATCGAAAGTTTCTTCTGGGTCATCTGACCTGCTTGGCCACCCCATTGCTGCTTGCAGCTATATTTATATATATTTATGTACAGTATTTATTTTGCTCTGTAAGCCAGGGCGGGAACAACGGTGGCTTAGCGCATGCGTGATTAATTTGCAGTCTGGATGCAGAGTGTGTGGGTCTGCTGCTGTCTGCAGCTGGGACTGCTGCTCGAGGCTATTGTGAGACTGACCGCCTATGAGTGCTTTGAGACGTGGAGGAGCTCAAGACCGCACCCGCTGCTCGTTGAGGACAGTAGTGCAAAACGATCCGTGCTTTCACGTCAGAGTCTCCAAAACACCAGGAAGTCTCCAACTTTGTGTTTGGCGCTGCCGCGCTAGCGTTGCTGGGAAAGATGAGACGTATACAGTGACGTAATGACGTGGCTCTGTGGTGGCTCTCTAGCCCGTGGAAAAGCAAACCGGTTTTTAGAAGTCTCGCAAATTGAACCAGCTCCAAACCGGCTCTAGCACCAGCTTCGAACTAGCTCCGTTCACTTTGGTGGAAAGGGGGTATGAGTGCAGGATCAGAGTGCGCGCAGGTAGACAGACAGACAGGTAGCCCATCCAATCATGTCAGGGCCCGGCTTAATGATTGGTGTTAAGTGTTAGTTACAGTCTTGTGACGCCCACATATGTCTGATTGATTTCATATTACCGTCAAACCTTTATATGTATTGGTTGCTATCAAGATGGGAAGTTTATTTTGGCAAATAGGACCAAAAGTGCTTCTCAACAACATTGCCTACCCAGCCTTCAGATTTATGTCAAAAGTTACAAGGCCAAAAATGTTACCAGCTGCCAAAACGATCGCTCATGGCCGCGGCGCTCCTGATCGTGGTGCTTTGCAGCCAGTGCGTTCCAGGCGTAACCCCCTATTCACACCAGACACGTCTGCGGCAAATTCGACCAGACCTCAATTTACACCAGACGTGTTACGGCTGCGGCATGACCAGATTAGTTGTCTTCACAACATTTCAGAAAAGAAGCTGCGAGGCTGCTGTATTGGCGAGTTTGCAAGATACCAATTTGTGTGGGCTATTTGTTGTGTCATACAACTAGTGTTGCTCAACTTCTAGGATACATCCCTTGTCATCCATAATGTAAAATCCTTTGACTTCTGGCCTCCTTTCACCAATGTAGTGAAGTGAATTACGATCAGGAGTCTGCACACGGTGCTTTAATGCACACAGTGTTTGAATGCACACTGTGTTTTTACTTTTTAAGTAACCGGGTGCATGTTCCAAAAAGCGAATTTAGGTGGGTAACGTTACAGTTTAGCAACCAAACTATATCATGATTCAACTCAGCTTCAGTTAGCTAGATATCTTGCTGAAAAATAAAAATAACCTGACAAAGATCCAGGGCCTGTACTACGAATCAAGATTTGGCGTTAGCGAAGTAACTTCAGGTTCAACCCAGGGTTTTCTGTATCACGACGGTGGATCACTTGTTACCGGGGTACATCGCCATGGTAACACATGCTGAACGGCTAACCTGGTCGGGAGCAGGTTAAGTTGGAGATCAGAGATCAACCGGTATAAAAGCCCCGCCCACTAACTAATTCTTGAGGATAATGGCGTCACCGTTCATAGAAGATCCTGTGGAGCTTGGTGCGCGGATAGTGAAAGGCAGGGCCGGGGTGGGTAATCGGGAGAATCGGGAGAGTTCCCGGTGGGCCGCTTCACTTTTGGGCCGGTGGGCCGCTTCACTTTTGGGCCGGTCTAAGTTTTTTTTTTTTTTACATTCGTCACGTTAGTCTATCTTCTCTTAAAGTAGGCTACACACGTTCCGCATTCTGACACCTCATCCTCTGCATGGGTTGTACCATGTGAGGGAGTTCTCCCCTCCCAAATAGAGTTGGTTGGGTCCATAGCCCGTCTTTTCCCAAAAGTTTCCCAGATCGGCTACCAATAGCTTGGACGGGAGGCCCTAACGTAACGATACACGTCAGGGAGGATGGATGGGAGCAGGGCCGGCGTGATGGCATCGCTAGACAAGGTTTTACCAATTGAAAAACTTCTGTTTATTTTACATAAAGCTCAAAAAACTTGCGCGCTATGCGCGCTCGCATTAACAGTAGAAGTCCCTATCTTGCATCACATCAAACCCATATGTCTTAGGTTGGGGCAAAGCTCCTAATGTTTACAACGTCTGGCTCCGTGCCTGATTAACACTCGGATCGTTAAGCAGTCTCAAAAATGGTATCAATATAAAAAATAATACGATCCCTTTCTGTAATCATGACACCTCCCAGAAAAGTTCACTGCACCCCCAGTCAAAGCAGGCTGCATCCGGCCCTTTTTGGTATACAAAAAAAAGGGCTTGGGCCTGAAACTCCCGGGTTGAAAAGTGGCCCCACTCCGGCCCTGGTGAGAGGTGCGCTCAGAAGAGCCAGAACATCAGAATCAGAAAGGGTTTTAATCGCCATGAAAGTTTGCACAGACAAGCAATTTGCTTTGGCAGGAAGGTGCATACATTAAACATATAGGAATCTTAAAAAAATAAATATGAGATCTAACTACACTAAAGGTACATAGACTAGCAATGCTTAGAATTAAAATAATTTAGAGAAACATTTAGAGACCGACAAATCCCTTTGGCATTCCCTGATGAGTATCTTTATGAAAGATATAGATTCTCAGCTGAGGGAATTACGTATCTTTGCCAGCTTTTTGAGCCGTACGTTGCCAATGTGACACATCGAAGCCGTGCGCTCACAGTCCCACAGACTATGCATAGCGTTGCATTATTTAGCTACGGGTACTTTTATGTAGTGCCATGTTGATATGTTATTTCTATTCACTGGGGTGTCTCCCCTTAACCCCTTCTGTTGTCCTTGGGTTGCTTTGACCCATTTTCTAATTATTTCCATATCAGAAATTTGGGTTTCCTTCAACCAAAACATTTCAAACCAAAAAGAACAATGTGTATAGTACCGTACAATGCTCTTCACAAGTTAAATAAATGATCATTTCACTACTTTCATTGAATTTGGATGTTTCATTCACTTTTATAGCATTTTTCAAAAAGAATAAATAGGACATTGAAAGAAAGAAATGGTGAAAACCCCCACAAAAGACTCAAAAGGCACAACAAAAAAGCCACAAAAAGGTATAAAAAGACCAAAACGTAGAAAACAAATTAACAAATACATCCTCATGTGTTCTCCCTTTCCTAGGAACACAGAAAAAGAATGTCAGTGTAACTAAGTTTAGTGTCATTCATTCAGTCATGTACTATCTCTTCTCATGTTCCAGCCTTGTTTTTAATTAAAAGCCTCTTATACTCTATATCGAGCTCCGGGGTTCTTTTATACAGGGCCCTCACATTGTCTGCTCCAACCTGAAACAAATAAAGAACATTGTCCCTTTGCAAGGCACACTTGGAGAAAGTTGAAGGTGTACATTTGACTACTGTGTTTGAAGGTTCATTGCTTATACCTCGTTTCTTTGTCTTGGCCTTGAAGTGGAGGCCCTAGGCTCAGGGGGAGGAAGAAGTTCCTCTCACTGCTGAGTTTAACACCAAAGCAATTTAATCAATTGAGTCATATTTGAAATGAGCACTTTAAGGACTTGTGTCTCGTGTTCAGACCACCACCATTAGCAAGTCATTACAGACACTTCAATCACATCCACACGTTCACACACTCACCATCTGTGTTGCAAGCATACCTGTCAACACTCCCGTTTTCTCCGGGAGTCTCCCGTATTTTACACCCATCTCCCGCCCCCCTCCCGTTTTGTTATTTCTCCCGTGAAACTCCCATAATTTGTATGGCTCAAACCTCGTTATATAAATATTCACATCAACATATTATTTCAATGTTGTCCAGTTGCCAGATCTTGTATGAAACGCATCCTACTCACATAATACATATCGTACAATTTTCAACCCATTTGTGACCGCAACCAGAGCCCGTCTATATTAGACATTCTCTGCCGCAACCTACAACCCAGTTGCGCTGTTGATATGTGCGCAGGTAGGCGGGAGAATTTGAATAATACATGGTTGAATTTTAATACAGAATCACACATGGTTGAATTTTAATACAGAATCACTTGTAGAAATGGCAAAAGTCTCAGGTGGTGCTACGGCAAAAAAAAAAAAATATAGCTGCAAATTTAACAGTACATGGACGGAGGAATTTAATGTCTTCTCAGCAAGCCGCATCGACAATTGCCACGCCTTCTGCAAAGTGTGTCACGCCGATTTTAGTATCGCACACAGAGGGAAAAATGATGTTAGGCAGCACATGAAATCACAACGGCACAGTCAGTCGCGCTGTGGAGGCCCACAGGCGATTTCGAGCTATGTAACTAATGGGACGGTCGGAGGCAGTCCCATTAGTACAGAGTGAACTGAAAATGGCAATGTTGATTGCCAAAATGGTCAGAAAGATTGTAAAATGTACAAAAAAAAGTATGTAAAATAACATGGCACAATGTTACAATAAAAAGACCCCCCCCCACACACACACACAAAAATAAAATCTCCCGGATTTTGGTACTCCAATGTTGACAGGTATGGTTGCAAGTGGTAAAGAAAACTCAAAAGTTTACCCTCAAAATGCTCTCTGAGCAGGCAGACACAGTTTCCTGATCATCTAGGTCCTAGATTCTAGGACCTCCACTTGAGAAAGTAAATGGCATATTTGATCAATATTCAGCAACCACATATGGCATACATACTGGCGTATGACTATTAGTTTCACTGTTACCTCTGTATGGCACAGTGGCACAACAGTGGGTGGTGGCAGCAACACCACTGTATTTCCTGTCACTGCAGAGAACAGTAATACATTTCACTCCTACAATATTCATAAATAATTGTTGAATGAACATGGTCACAATTCAGCCTTGTACTTGTTGGCCTTAAAATATATGCAAGTATTGCCTACTGCTACTTACCGTTTTGAATTATGTTTTTATATTTATTTTTTATTTGCTCCCACGATCGTTTGCCACTGCCTGGGTTGCAACTAAAATAATACAGCAACAAAAGTTTAATGTTATGGAAAAAGTGTAATTATGGTCACATCTTGTGCCTGGGGCAGTGATATCAATAAGTCATGTAGCTTACGCCATGGGCGTAGATTTAGGGGGGGACGCTAGGTACTTGTCCCCACCAACATTTGAAAATGACAAAATTGTCCCCACCAATATTTTAGTGAACTCCTTTGAGCTGCAATTTGGATCGATTCCGAAAAAATATTTTGCACAATATATTTGCAAAACTCATTTCCTATTATTGTCCGTCGCCCAGAAAAGTGAAAAAAGTTAACCAATGCGCCCTCGAGCCTGCGAGACAAGATGTCATTTAATTGGCTGAAGTGCCAGAGTCAGAAACACTTCGTGAATATTGACTTGCAGAAAGAGAGCTGTCAGTAGTCTGACACAGTAAACTACTAAATACGCCAGGAAATAATAAAGCCTCATATTAGTATTTCTAATTAAGCCTATATGATCCCTTGGATAGTAATATCCCTGTAATCTCGACCAATGTCAGCAGTCAACTAAGCATGGTTAGTGTCTGTATTAAATTTATGAATTACTGTGCAGGAAAAACAGCACTCTGAAGCTACAGATGTAGGGCAGGTTGGTGATGAATCAGCATCAAGGGTTGTTGAATTTGAAAAGTTGAATTTGTCAATTTTGGTAAAGATTGCATTAAATTGCAGTTTTTTAAGGGATGTTTAGACAATGTTACCCATGAATGTTATCATTCACACTTATACTTGTAGGTAGTAAAAAGGTGCTATAAATTGGGATGCCCAAATATAAATCATTATTTCATTGCTCAGAAGTCAATTTTTTTATGGGGGGGGGGGGGGGGGGAGGGGGGGGCGTTCAGTGTCCCTACCAAAGCTGAGACCAAACCTACGCCCTTGGCTTACGCATTATATGTCTGTATTCCTGATATGTTTGTATTACAATTTTTCACGCAGGAGGAGTAGACAAAGTTTGTAAGATTATTGTCTGCTCCTCCTGCGTGAAATATGCCGCTATTGTTTTGTCTATGTTTGTGATTGGACATACGGTGCAAACACCGCCCCTTTATGTGAACGTGCACGTCTTTACATTGGAAAGATCTGGGTTGAGTTAGAGAGTTGATAACCGCCGTCGTGATACCGCTTATCGTGATTGCGATTGTTAGGCTTCGTGTAGCCGGGTAACTGAAATAGGTGGTGGGTCGAGCCCTCGTATCTGCTTTAGTTTTTTAAATGACCTGTCCCCGTCGATGGAGGAGCTGGATTTTTGATATTATTAACGTCGTTTTTTTCTTAACCCTTGTGTTATCTTCGGATCACTCTGACCCATCAGTCATTGTGACCCACCGTCGTATTGCGACAACTTTACCGCATACAAAAACAAACAGACTCCCCCACATTGCAAAGGTTAAAAGAAAATTATTTTAATTTGTTTTTGTATTGGGTAAAATTGGGTAAACACAACGATGGTTCGTTATGAACCTTTGGGTCATGTGACCCGAAGGCAGCACAAGGGTTAAAACATTTTCGTTTGTTGGCACATCCAATTCTTGCACATTTTTTCTGTAGCTTAGTTCAAAGTTAGCAACTTTATCAGGCAATCGTCTCAACTACCTAACTCTCCAACCAACCAGAACTCGTGTATCATCTTGTTAGCTAATCGAATGGTTCGTAACAGGATCAGCTGATAGTAAAAACAACCTAGGTGACCATGCGTCAAGTAGCTAGCCTAGTAAGCCTACAAGTCTCGGCACCACAATGGTAGCTCGGTGAGCTTTAATTAAATACTTGCTTTCCGTGTCACTGTCTGTCTTTAATTGACCTTATTTTCTTCATTTTTTAAATCAGTGGCGGTGATTAAAACTGTTGGGCACTCACTGACCTGGAGATTTAGCTGGCTGAGCTCAGGATAGCCAAAAAACACAAAGAAATATGAGAACATTATTGAGACGTTTTTATACAACGAATACCATAATATGTAGCATGTTGAAAGTGTTTATGTAGTCTTGGCTCTTCCTCTTGTGTTTAGTGGAGACTTAAAATCGACATTGGCTGACCCTGACTGGGGTAGCCCTTGCAAGTGATCCCCAAAAACCCTGTAAAAAGTAATACACAACATCCGAGTTGGACTGTTTTTAAACATCTGATGCTATAATGTGTTCCAGGTAGAGGGTGTAAGCTGTCTTGTGTCTACCTCTTGTTGAGTGTACTGTAGACTGAGCTGGCTGGTGATGGGACCCTGAGCTGACTGGAGATGGTAGACTGAGCTGGCTGAAGATGGGAGACTGAGGTGACTGGAGATAGTAGACTGAGCTGGCTGGTGAAGGGACCCTGAGCTGACTTGAGATGGTAGACTGAGCTGGCTGGTGATGGGACCCTGAGCTGACTGGAGATGGTAGACTGAACTGGCTGGTGATGGGACCCTGAGCTGACTGGAGATGGTAGACTGAGCTGGCTGGTGATGGGACCCTGAGCTGACTGGAGATAGTAGACTGAGCTGGCTGGTGATGGGACCCTGAGCTGACTGGAGATGGTAGACTGAGCTGGCTGGTGATGGGACCCTGAGCTGACTGGAGATGGTAGACTGAGCTGGCTGGTGATGGGACCCTGAGCTGACTGGAGATGGTAGACTGAACTGGCTGGTGATGGGACCCTGAGCTGACTGGAGATGGTAGACTGAGCTGGCTGGTGATGGGACCCTGAGCTGACTGGAGATAGTAGACTGAGCTGGCTGGTGATGGGAGACTGAGCTGTGTCAACATAATAAAACGAGCGATAGGTCTCGGTCTGCTCTAAAAGTTATTTCCCGACCTTTAACCTTCGTCATTGTCTTTCTTGCTCTGTCCTTAAACATCTAAAGATTATGTTTTTTAATCTCTTCACTCTATAGCCTTTATTGTACAAAAAAACATGGGAGCAGACACTCTGACGACTAGAGGGGCATGGTATTCCACATCAGATTAGGTCTTCTTTGTCCTGCCCATCCTCTCCTCTGCCCTGCCCGTCCTGTCTGTGCTTTTAATAAGCATGCAATGTCTGTTAACTAATTGTCAAATAAAATGTGGTGCACTTAAGATTGTAACAGCAAAATTTATTTTGCAGTAGGTTATTTGTATACACTGACCCCACTGTACATCTTGCCATACAAAATACAGAAAACCTTCTCCAGAGCTGCATTTTCACTCTTACGTGCTTTAGCTATATTTGTTGTGTTGGTGAAGTTACTGTAACACCCCTGTGAAATCCAGCATTACCTAGCACAGTGGTTCCCAACCCTGGTCCTCGGGGCTCCCCTGTCCTGCATGTTTTAGATGTTTCCCTGCTCCAACACACCTGATTCAAATGAATGGTCTTAAGCAGGCTTCTGCAGAGCTGGATAACGACCCATTCATTTGAATCAGGTGTACCCGGCTCACCAAAATGCACATGTGAATGTTTACTTCCTAATTTACTCGCCTTGAATATTGGGGTATACGATTGGTGGATTTTATGAAGGTGTCATGTATATGAGCTCTTATTGGATGCGGACCATAGTTGTCCGGAAAACATGCCCGTGTCGATAAAGAAACAAAATGTTTGTTCCTTGAAAAATGTGCAAGAACTGGACATGCCAACACATTTTTTAAGGGTTGTAGAAAAGTTTTAAAGCGATACAGAAAAATCCAGCTCCTCCATCGCCAGGGATCGTTCAAATGCACGATTTTGAGCTTCGGCCCACCACCTAAAAGTAATCCAGAGCATGTTGATCTTGATTCGTAGTACAGGCCCCTGGACAAACATGCATCGTGAATTGTAGATTTACATGACAACACAGGTTATTTATTCGAATGAAAATCATGACATAACACGTTAGCCCCATTGTCAATAAACTAGGCTAAATCATCACACATTCTACCTAAGCTCTTGCGTTAGCAAGCTAAACTAGTTTACATGCCTACAGTCTAGGTGTTTTCTCTATAGACTCTAGCTAACATTGACTCGAAGGGCAGTCGAATGGAGGCATCAAAATAGTTTTTGCATTGTTCTTGGACCATTTAATGGCATCTAGCTTAGTACATTTAGAGCTAACGTTGCATTATCTTAAAGTGCAGAGATTTTTTGATGCTAGCTAGCAATGTAGAAGCTAGAACGTAACAAAAATAATGTGAGTTTGACCTCAGTAGCAATGCCAGACTCCAAGGTCCATCGAAAAAAACTCCTTAGCTAAGGGATTTACTTAAGGGTGTTGCGCAGAATCCCCTAATGGTTTCCTTAGCTAAGGAGAAACGTTAAGGGATTTACTACATTGAACGTGATTTCACAGCAGTAAAATTCGAACGTTTCCACGGTGTTCAGTTGTATCGCTAGTGCATCACCTTACAAAAGCTTAGCCTATAGACCTATGAAAATAATTGAAGAAAAAAAGGCAAGAAAACCAAATTGGCCAGAGGAGGAAAATATTGTGCGTCTACAGGATTACAACAAAATAAAGGACATACTAAAAAGTACATTTGATCCACAAATAACTGCAAACAAAGAACAACGAATGTGGGTTGAAATTACAACAAAAATAAACTCAAGAAGTTTTTTGAAGCGGTCAATTCAAGAAATTAAAAACATATATGATAACTTGACTGTTAAGTCCAAAAAAGACAACCAATTACATGAGGGAGTCCAATAAAACTGTTGAGATGAACTTGTAGGTCTAGTTGCTACACAGTAACGTAGGTTCCATGACATGAAAATGTCACTTTAGGAAGTTATTTAACATTAATATGAGTTCCCCTAGCCTGCCTTTGGTCCCCCAGTGGCTAGAAATGTTGATAGGTGTAAACCAAGCCTTGGGTATTCTTCTCCGCCTTTGAGAAAATTAAAGCTGAAACGCTCGGTTTTGAAAATTCTGGTTTTATGACATCATAAGAACGAAGGTTACCTCCCCTTTCTCTGCTTTGACCACCCAGAGAATTTGGCATGCCCATGAGAAACTGAGCTACTACGACCATGCAAGTGTGATATCGTTTTTTACTCGAGAGACATCATGGCTTGCAAACAAACAAAGTACACAAAAAGTTGCTCAGTGTTTGGATGTACAAATGAAAATTGAAATGAATGCCAATCCCTATTGAATGAAATTAATAGGGATGCACAGAATACAGGATTCGGTTTTGGCCGAACCGTAGAATTTTTTTCCACCGAACCCGAACCGAGCACTACGCGCCCTACGCTAGTCGACATAAGACGCCGCCGTTGATTACGGGAAGGTGTTTACGTAGGTGGACCGTTCAATGCAGTAGGCTGAGAGAAAGTGAAAATGGAACTTGTGAGCAGAAAAAGTGTTGTTTGGCAGTACTTTCAGTCAAAAGAAGGCAATTCAAGTCGAGCTACATGTTCAATTTGCAATGCCGATTTGTTTTGTGGTGGCAAGGATCCGAAACAATACACATCTCCGCTGTTAAAACATTTGCGTATGAAACATCCAAAAGAAATTCAAGAAATCTAAAAGGCTAATATTTTGGATATTGATTGGATCTTGAGATTATTTTTTTTTACATAAAAAAGAAAAGAAAAATAAGTTGTGGACGTTGTTTACTCCTTTAATGTGTTTACTGTGTTAATGGACTGAGGATGGGAGTAGGATTCAGCATTCGGACGAATCTTAACCAGTGGATTTGGTATTCGGCCGAACCCCAAAAATCTGGATTCGGTGCATCCCTAGAAATTAAATGGTTACCTAGCTTGCTACCCTTAGAATGTGGCTGTAACATTAGCTCTGCAGCTAACAGCTCAATTACTGTTGCTAATGTAAAGGTAGATAGCATCAAGTATGTGTGTGAATACACACACTGTAACGCGAGTGTTGTACACTTCTTTGTTATTTGGATAACCATTCTGCTGTTGGTGTTATTGTGCAAATTCGAGGCATTTTACAGCAACAGGGCTACGAACCATTGCGATACATCCACTGTAAACATTAGCGCATGGTGCCGCCTCTCTCCTCATTAGCATTTAAAGCTACAGACACAGAAACGGCACGTCCTGAGGAAAGCTCATTGTGGGACTGCTCGTAGTGGCTGTAATTTCGGGAAAGAGACTTCAGATACAGTATTAGTGGACCACTAAGGCCTATATAAAAGCATAAAAAAACAGCATGTCATGGGACCTTTAAGTTAGCTCTACTTCTTCTAACGGTAACCGTTTAAGCAGTGTTGTTCTAACTGTGTAGATACAAATGATATCAACAGTCACTCTGCATTTACCGTTAGTCTAGCTACTTACAGCGGTAGCCGACGCGTAAGATAGCCTTCATGTTTCGACTGCAGCACAGAAGCTTAACAGAGTTCTATAGGTGTGGGTAGGTTAATTTCTCTCCATAAACTCTGCCATGTATGTTGCGGTTAAGATTAAGTCAGAGGTACCTTAAGTTTTCTTCCTTACTTTGGTTGCTAATGTCTTTTGTGCAATGGTTTAACAAACTTTAAGGGATTCTTTAAGTATAAGACCAAGATAAGGAGAAAACCTGAAATACTTAAGGGAACATTTAAGGAAACCTTAAGGAGAAGACTTAAGGGTGTTTTGTGCAACTGATTATATTTTAAGGAAACCTTAACTCTGACTTTAAGGAAAATCTTAACTTCAGGTGTTTTGTGTAACCGGCCCCTGGACTAGCACTTTTTCAGCAAGGTTAGCTAGCCAAAACTCTCAAATAAAAAACGATACAGTCTTGGGCCTAGGCTCTTAACCTCTGGTCATTCTAAGCAATAATCTAGAGGGGACAGATGGCTGAGCGGTTAGGGAATTGGGCTACCAATCAGAAGGTTGCCAGTTCGATTCCTGGCCGTGCAAAATGACGTTGTGTCCCTGGGCAAGGCACTTCACCCAACTTGCCTCGGGGGAATGTCCCTGTACTTACTGTAAGTCGCTCTGGATAAGAGCATCTGCTAAATGACAAAATGTAAATAATCAATCAGTATGAATATCAGTCACATCCTTTCCCATTATAAACTCAGTGAACAGATGTCCCATGGCCCCCCTTCTTATCATTAATACAATCTTTCAGTGCAATCAGAGTTGAACCATCATTAACCCTCAGGCAAATGGTCCCAAACAGTCTCTGGTTTTCCCTAGCCGTCTTGTTATCTTTGGGCCACTGAATACATGATTATAATTTATATTTTTTGTGGACAACTGTGTTAACACAATTTACATGATATGTTTTAGTGTCCTCTACACATTTTGTTGCATCGGTGTTCTTCATGGTAATTTTGACCCCAGGCTGTTCTAGCTGTATGAAACATAAGAAAGATTTCAATGTACACACACTTGTCTTGGACGATATTGGCGGCACAATAACATGCAATTTCATAGTGTTCACAAAATGTCCGTCTGCTTTAGGGTCCTAACACGATAGTACACTATAATGCTATAGTACTAGATTATTTCCATAACATGGGAGGGTGGGAAAACATAATTCACCCAACATAGGAGGAGCAAACAAATAAAAGCTTGCACAGCAGCCTTGTAAACCATTTCTCTCTATGCTCTGTGTGCTCTTTCCATTGAAAAGGACCACGAAGCCAAGGCTCTAGACTGCAATCATTTTGTGAGGCCATGCAAGTACTTTTTACAACTACTTGCACATGTGCGACCTGCAAATGTGACCTTTTCCCCCCCCATGTTGAAAAACGGGAAGTGAGCGAGTCTGCCAGAGTTGGCCCACGTGTGTGAGGGGGGAAGGGTCTGTGAGTGATTATTATATTATAACTGGGTGAGTAACGTCAATCTTCACTTGTGTGTCTCGCTCGGGTGTCTTGCAAAGGGAGTGATTGACGGCTAATATCAACCATCTAACCAATCTAAAATCTGCAATAAAGTTAAGAATCTAAAGATGAAGTTTAATTGATTATGTATCATTGGATAGAACGGTGGACCGGTGTTACGTCCCAACTGGTTCCAAATTTAACTGGTTCCCCAGCTATGCATGCACCTATCAGTCTACCTCTATCACCAGATTCGTCACAAATTCGCAAACATATTACTGGCGATTTTCAAGTCGGATCTCATATTTGCTGCGGCAAATATGAAAGTAGGCCTATAGGCTACGTGCGCACTACATTAGGCTACCATTCGCGACAAAATAAATGGAGACAAAATAAAATATTTGCAGGCTCTCATGAAATGGGATTCGATCACACTAGAGCAAAAATACGTGCGCATCAAAGTCCGTTGATTTACACCGCAAGTTATACCAGCTCACAAAATTTAGCTAAATCGTTACGTATTTGTTAACTACGTTGGCCTTCAGGTAACATTTTGATTTGGCTTCTTCTGAATCAACTGGTTTCCATAGATCAGTGGTTCTCAACCCTGGTCCTCAAGTACCCCCGGTCCTGCATGTTTTAGATGTTTCCCTCTTCCAACACACCTGATTCAAATGAATGGGTTGTTATCTGGCTCAGGAGAAGCCTGTTAACGACCATGAGTTACTCCGCAAAGCACCATCTTGCCCGGAGATCTACCTCCATACCTTTCCCTCCTGACTTATCAGATTACTCCACAAACTGTCCCCAAAAAGTGACTGCTGTGGGCAAAAAATCTTCAAAAATTTTGAAGGATTTCCAAACCGTATTTTAATGTCCGATTTCCATTTACACGCGCATCAAAGAAAGTTTTTTTGTTTTCATTTTTTTCTCCTATTTCCAACAGCTCGTTTTTTTCTCATTTTAAAAGGAAAATCCATTGGCTGTGAAGTACACGGCCCGGTACCCGAATCAGGGTATCATTCATTCCTTATTCAATTGAAAAAACTAAAAGCTTTTCTTTTTTTCATTTTTCAATTGAGAATCCAAAACCAAAAAACGAAACTGGGTGTGAGAGAATTATGTCTAAAACATCTGTATGTTTTACCTCAAGTATCTTATACTCTTATATCTTGGGGGTCAGATGGCTGAGCGGTTAGGGAGTCGGGCTATTAATCAGAAGGTTGTTGGTTTGATTCCTGGCCATGCAAAATGACATTGTGTCCTTGGGCAAGGCACTTCACCCTACTTGCCTCGGGGAGAATGTCCCTGTACTTACTGTAAGTCGCTCTGGATAAGAGCGTCTGCTAAATGACTAAATGTACTTATGACCATGAGTGTATAACAATGCAGCTCTGTGTTCCAGCTTCATATCCCACTACACCTGCTGTGTGGAGGTTTTCTGTTCATATGCAACACAGTGATGTGGACCTTCTTCTCCAAGGCCCTTAGACACTCCTTTTCCTCAGCCAGGGCCACTGTTGCTACTACTGCCTCCAACTTCATTTCTTCTGTAAGTAACACACAGTGTACTAAATGCAGAGGATGGCCACTTGAACAAAACTTACACTGTGTATGTGTTTTATTCAGACTTTCCTAGGTAAACTTCTCTTTGGAGAAACCCATACAGCACTTTGGTGGGTGGGCATCTCACTCACCTTATCAGGGTTACTGGTTCTCCATGGTTGCCAAGCTTCAATCCAGCAAAAGGACAGGAAGGACCAATAATGGATGGCTTTCTACGCGTTCAGAGGAACCATAGCCTGGATAAAGAGACTGACTACACTCCTAAGAATTACAAGGCAAACGCCTTGTAATTGATTTCATTCATTTGCAATGTTATTAAATATCTAGTTAACTTTAACCTTACTTTGACCATTCTTGTTCTGATTGAACCCATAGAGTCAAATAACTGTAATTATACTGGTATTGGCATTATTTGGTGAACGTTAATACACTGTTCAGTTTCCCCTCTTCCTTTAAACCTTAGGGGAATTCGTTTTGGTTGTTTGGCCAATATTAAACCCCCTACAGGCCCCTTAATTTCCCCACTGTGGATTAGTAAAGTAATCAATCTAACTGACTGACTACAGGCCTATTTCTAACTTCTGCTTTCTTGGATAAAGTACTTGAATGTGTCGTTTCCTCCCAGCTTCAAGACTACCTGTCCTTACACAAATTGCTTGAGCCATTTCAAACTGGCTTCAGGGCTGGACACTGTGAGTTAGTAATGAACTCAGGTCAGCTGATACTATAGTCAACACTATACA